>OW568870.1:0-218106 GCA_938743325.2 Pycnococcus provasolii | reverse complement strand
AGCGCGGTGGCCAGGAGCACAAGCAGCGCGCACGCGCGTACCCACGTCGTCGAGCGTGCCGCCGCCGTCCTCATGTCCGGGAAAACGAGCGAGAGGACAGCGAGAGGGGGACGAGGCCATGCCGAGGTGCTAGGACGGATCCCCTGGAGCGGTCGGAGAGGAGAGCCCCCCCGGGCCCGGGCAGCCGGGCTCCGCCTTCCACGCCTTCCGCTCTGCGCCTCGCCTCTCTCTCGTTGGATAGCACCTGGATGCGCCGTCGAGGAGGCGGAGGCGCGTCGGCGTCCTCGTCAGCGTCGGCGTCGGCGTCGGCGTCGGCGTCAGCCTTCTCCGCCGCCAACACAGCCTCAGCAGGTGACAGAGCGCCATCCTCAGCTGATCAACAGGGGAATCAGCAGAGCGCGTCGGCGAGGGAGATCAGCAGGGAATCCGCCGCGCAAGCAAGGATTTTTGCAACCTACAAAACAATCATTGTGGAGGTGGTGCTCTTCTGCTACCTCTGCACGACGCTTTTCTGCCAACTCTTCAACATGTACAGAAACGCCCTGCCGAAGTACGCGAACATAAACATCGTACGTATCTTTCCCCGTCTCTTTTTTTTGGTAAACACACACACACACACACACACACACACACACACACACACACACATACACACACTTTTGCTTGCTTGCTTGCTTTCCCAACCCTCCGCATAAACAGAGACAAACATAACAAACGCTAACCCCTTTGTGAAAACACCACAGATCATTTTCACAAGTTTGCTGCTGTCCCGAAGACTTGGAAATAGGCTCATTTTCGATCTGCGCAAGAGAAAGCCTCGCGATGACAAGGTGTATCACCACGTGCTGGACGCACTCTCGTACGTCGCGCACGCGTGGGTCGCCGCCTTTGCCGCCGCCGTTTGGGTTCCTCTCGACGGAAGGCAGCGTGCCATAACCTTTCTGCCAGCGGTAGGCTAAGGTTAGTTAACCTTAGTACTACCTATCAGGCTGGCTCGGCTTTTCTTTCCCCCAGTACTTCCTAGGAAGTAGTCCGAACGACGACTGCGGTGGGTAATATTAAAGTTTACCTAGACTACCTTGTAAGACGTCGACGGGATGAAGAAAAATCATCCCTCAAAAAATCGGTTCGGATCCTCAGAATCCCGGCTGTGTCGGACCCCTCGCCTCGCCGCACCAGCGGACCCACTCGGACGCAAGCCGCCACTCCGTCCCCGTCCGTTAAAACTTTAACAAAAAGCTGCTCACGCAGCACGCGGGTCGTGGATCTCCGCCTGCCTAACCTTCGTTGACGCTGATGCCGCCTCCTCCTGCACAAGCTCATGCCGCGCCTGCCGTTGTTGCGGTCGCGCGTGGTGGTGGTGGCGGGGCTGGCGGGGGAGCGAGCAGGGGAACCAACGGGGCTGAGCCAGAGGAGGAACATGATGGCGTTTTTCCACGAGTGGGCTCATCGCTCCATGACGAAGTCGCAACCGCGACGGCGACGACGACGAAGATTGTACTGCAGAACAGGTCGAAAAATGTTGTCGATGCTAACCAAACACCATCGAAAAAGGGAATGAGGAAGAGGAGGGTTGGGGCAGCCGCGGCGACAACAATGCAGTCCCATCCTCAGAATCCTGTGAATCGGCGTGTACGCGCCCGAGTCGACGGAGTCAATGACGACGACGACAACCACGCCGACGTGGAGTGCATGTTCCGCAACGCTGACGACGAAGCGCAACTCTGCGAGGCAGAGATATACGCCGTCGATAAAGAGCTTTTTGGGCGTAGCTTGTCCCATCGAGTTGCCACGGTTAGAGAAGATCAGGATTCAAACAAATATTCAACGGAATGCTGCACCCCAGGGGCAGAGATGATGATGATGTCGTCGCCATATGCTGCACATCAATTTCTCGGAGCAATTGTTGGAAACATGATGATGCAGCAGCAGCAACAACATCGGCAGCAGCAGCAACAACCACATCCTGGCCAACCTGGTATGGAGAAGGAAGGTGCTGCTGACGGCATGACGGCGCCAGAACTCCTCTCGAGTCACCAGCAGCAGGAGCATCATCATCATCATCACGTGAGTAGGACTACGTCCTCAAATCTCATTCGCACAATCTCAAGCCACGATGGCTTGGATTCTTTCAACCAAAGCGTCGCACAGGCGGCACAGTTGATGATGTCAGCGGCTCTCCTTCAAACCGCGATGATTACAACACCTCATCCTCATGTACATCCAGCCTCCTACACCAGCAACTTCAATACGTGCCAACAGCAGCATACCCATACCCACGTGAGCAGCAGGAGAGATGTGCTCGGAGGTGGCACGCGCTCAGCATTCGAGGTGATCTCGCCGCGGGACACCCCCGCCATTCAGGAGCAGACTGCTGAAGAAGCGGTCATGTACGACGATGCGACACCACTACCCCTTGATTTCGATGCTGGCGGTGGCGATAGCGAGAGCGATTCAAAGCGTGTGCGCATACCGCGATGTCCCGTATGCCGTGTTCGCAAAAGCGCGCCGTGCGGGAGTCGCGCTGCACCTTCCCGGTGCTACAGGCGGTGCATGCGCGATGGCTGGGATTCACGCGACAAATGCCTTCAGGTACCGCGCCGAAGCGCGGCGGCCGGGCGCATCCACAGACAGGCGAGCACAGCTGCGGTGGTTGCACAGCAAGCTCGCGCGGCCGTGCAATAGAGAAGAAGAATGCGAAAAGATTCTTCTCTATTGAATATTGAAGAAGAAAAAAGTTTGTTGTGGTTGGGTTTGCACGACTCGCGCGCGGGGATGGGGATCAGGAGTAACGAATGAGTACTAAAAATGGATGCCACGAATGATATGTTGTAACAGTTGAACTAGTTCTTACACAGTTTACGAAGGAGGGAAAATCGAAACCACTCCGGTTTTTGCTAACGGAATGTCCACGTTTCGCCTGCTCGCTTGAGCGCCTCCTCGACGAGCATCCACGTGAGGCCCATCTGAAGTGCACGCTTGACGAGGCGAGGTGTCAATCCGAGGAACAGGCCACGTGCGCCATCCGTTCGAACTATCGTGCGAAAGGCATCAACGCCGTCGCGGAGGCGAATGGGACCGCTGCGTGGTTGACCTATGTTGAGCTGCAGACGCGTGCGTACTACGTCTGGCGGGTGTGTGATGGCGGTAGCAATCGCGGAGCACGACGCACCCACGCCGAAGCTTGCCCACCTCGTGAGTACTCCCTCCTCACCCGTGCAGAGCGAGGGCTGGCTGCGCGCGTATTCTCGCGCTCGCTCGTACAGTAGAAGGTACAGGCCGCTGTATGGCGCATCGCGAACGAGCGTGGGACCGACGCCCTTCAGGAGGCCGGCAAAGCGTTCCTCACGAACGAGCGCGACGAGCGCGTGGATGCTTGAAGGGTACGTGCGCCCCATCGCGCTTCCCATTTCCATGCGCGTCTTCACCACCTGCACAGGATTCATGAGCACTGCGGCGGCAGCTCGTGTTGCCGTGCCTGCAAGGAGAACGCGCATCGGCGCCATGGGTGCGTCTGTGCTCGCCGCCGGCGCGGCGGCCGCGTGCTGCTCGCCGCCTCGCGCCGCCACGCGCTTGGTCGAGGGCACCTTGATGGCGCGTGCGATGGGGTCGAGCATGCCGAAGTACAGCGCCTGTCCCAGCCCGACGCGAAATGCGCTCACTCCCACTCCGCTCCAAAGCCCTCGCACTCCTTCCGCACGTACGACGTGCCTGAGCACAGGCACCACGCCTCGTCCTATTGTGGCGGGAATCGCCCCGGACTGCGTGCGCGTCTTTGCGACTTCGAGTGGCTGTAGCATAACAGTTGCGAGCACGCCAGCACCAGCGGCAGCTGCTGACGAGACGACCGTTTGCCGCGACACAGACATAGACGAGGACACAGACACAGACGGCGGCGATATGGTTGGATTTGTGGGCACCGCCATCGTATCTTTTTCTTTTCTGGCGGATGTCGTTTTTTACCACCGGGTGATTTCTCCGCCTCAAAAAGCAGCAAAAAGGAGATTTTCCGATGAGCCTGTGTGCGTGCAAACTGCGAAGGAAAGGACGGGAATTGGGGGTTGGGTTTGGGGGTTTGGCGTGCACGTTATTGGTGTAGTTAATACAAGCATACAACAAAACACACTGTAAGGTATATAAGCCGTCGTCGTCGTCTTCGTCTTCTTATCAGGCTATTGTTATCGCCGTGCCCGCTCCGTACATACGGAGAGAGTTTCGAACAGCGCGCCGTCACGTTTGCTTTCTCAGACTGCTAATCCTTTCGAGGTTGTTGTTTCTTTTGGTCGTCGTTTACAGGTCAGCGACGCTCGCGGCGAGCAGGTCAGACGTCGAGATGTGCGCGCCCGTGGCGGGATCCTTGCGCGTCATCAGAACCTGCGTGCCTTCGAACACGAGCACGCCGCCCTGCTGGAATCCTTGGTCGAGCTTAGGCGGGATCCAAGGCTTCCAGCGAGGCAAGATATCCATGAGGTCGCCCGTCGACGACGTCTGTATGCGCTCAAGGATAGCAAACGGCGTCGCCGCGTCGAAGAACGTCTCCCGAACGCCCTTCACGAATCCCAGAGCATCGTAGCACTTGTTGTCCGGGTCGGCGTAGATACTCTCCGCGGGAAATCCCGTTTCCTTGGCGAACTCGAGCCCACGCGGCCCGGTTCCGATGGAGACGAAGAGCAGCTTGACATTTTTTTCGTCGAGCTTGGGCTTCACGTCGCGAGCCAGCTTTTGCGCCAGCTCCCAACAGAAGAATCAGCCAAAGCTCCGTCCGAATACGACGACTGCCCTATCTTCGTCGTTCCACTCGGATGTCAGCGTGACACTTTGCTGGTCGGATGCGCGTATCACGGGCAGGCTCGCCAGCGCGTTGTACGTGTCAGAAGGCGCGAGTGACGGCGACGCTGAGGATGCGTCGCCTGAGGATGCGCGAATTACGAGAGAGCGGCGTACCGGGTGATTAGCGTTCCGGCGCCACGTGCGCACGTGCCGCACATTCCCCCCCGTGCTGCGCGTAGACATCGAAGGCGCCATCATTTGATTACGAGACTAAGAGTACTACGAAAACGAGTGGCTGAGATCAAGATGAAGGGGTTCGACATTTTGGGTGGGGGATCAAGGGGGGAGGAAAAAGAAGCAAAATGCCAAAATCAAATAATCAATCATGCGAGGAATGATGAAACCCCGAATAATCAGAATCAGGGAACCTTTTAGCCTTCTTCTGCAAGGGCGTACAGTACAGTAAACGCCGCCACCCTCTCTCTCCCTGGCAGCGTTGGGGGCCGTCATCGCCGTCTGATCCTCGTCCCATCCGCAAAACGCTGCATCATGCCGATGAAGCTGTACACGTACCCGAACGGCAAGAACGCCGCGAAGTCGCTCGTCGCCGCACAACTCGTTGGCGTGAAGATTGAACTCCCGCCGTTCCAGATGGGGGTCACGAACAAAACACCCGAGTTCCTCGCGAAGAAGAACCCGCACGGAAAAGTGCCCGTGCTGGAACTCGACGACGGGCGATGCATCTTCGAAAGCAACGCCATCGCCAGGTACGTCGCGCGACTTGGAGGGGACTCCGCGAAGCTGTTCGGAACGTCGACGTGGGACCTGGGGCAGGTTGAGATGTGGATCGACGTGTCGACGAACGAGATCGACGCGCCACTAAACAGCTGGGTGCTTCCCATCATAGGTGTCTGGCCCAAGGATGCGGCGAAGGAGAAGGCGGCACAGGAGGCTGTGAGGAAGGGACTCGCGGTTCTCGAGAAGCACCTCATGACACACACCTACCTTGTTGGCGACACCGTCACGCTCGCGGACATCGTGTGCGTGTGCAACCTCTTCCCCGGCTTCACGGTGCCTGGCGTGTTTGACGCCAACTTCCGCAAGGGCTTCCCGAACACGACGCGGTACTTCACCACGGTCGTGAACCAGCCTGCTTTCAAAAAGGTGCTTGGTGAGGCCAAATTGTGCTGACGAGCGAGCGAGCGAGCGAGCTTGTGCGGCAGTGACTGCCGTGCCGTAACAACTTAACAAAACTTCTTTCTTTCCGTCATCCCCAACCCCCGGAACCTTAAAAGTTAAAACCCTACTCTGATGCATGCTAGGAGCGAAATGGGGGTTAGGGGAACGTATTGGTCTGCCCGTTCACTCCCGGTTTGGGTCGCTGTGGCGTCACCATGGACGACGAGCTCGGTGCGTTCTTCGAGGAGATTTCGGCAATCGACCCCACGGCTGTGCCTGCCGCTGCCAGACCACCTCCGACGACGTCCGCTGCTGCTGCAGCTGCGAAGGCGAAGCCAACGAAAGGGGCTGACGCGGCGTTGCCTCACTCTCGAGCGCCGCCGCCAACGTCATCGGCGGCGGCGGCGGCGGCGGTGCCGGCCGTGCAGCAGGACACAGCTCCTAAGTCAGAAGCGGTGGCACCTATTCCTGCGCAACTGCTTCCACCACAGTCTGCGAGCGTATTCGACAAGGCAAAGGTGAGCAGGGCTCCACGTGAGCCCGTGCTGCGTGGCGCCGCGGGCGAGAAGTGGAAAGACGCGACGCTCGCAGACTGGCCTGACGATGACTTTCGCATCTTCGTCGGCAACATAGGAAACGACGTCACCGATGACCTGCTCACAAAGTCGTTTCAGCACTACTCGACGTTTAATCGCGCGCGCGTTGTGCGTGACAAGCGCAGCGAGAAGAGCCGTGGATATGGCTTTGTGAGTTTTTCAGATAGCAAGGAGTACGTGCGTGCTATGAGTGAGATGCAGGGCAAGTACTGCGGCAATCGTCCGATGAAGCTGTCGAAGGCGCAGACGCACGCGTATGACGACGTGGAAGCTATGGCACGTCGCGACGCCAAGCGGCAAGCACAAGGTGGCGGCGGCGGACGTGGCGTCCCGCCAAACAAACGACCACGTGCGAAGAAAAACTGGTGGGACTGACTTGAGAGGTTATGTTTTGTACCCGTTGAACTTGTATACAAAAAGAACTGCTATTTTGAACTGCTAGAGGAGGTACTGGTCGGCAAAGTTGACGTCACCAAACACTGCCCATATGCACACGCCGACAAGTGCGATGGAGAGCGCATTGAGCCATGCTGGGCACTCCTGGTTGAGCGCCAACGTGACGACCCTCCACGCGATGATGGGCGAGCAGAGGTCCAGCACGAGATCTTTCGTCGTGTATATGTACTCGAGTCCTGAAACGTCGCCGTCGAATGCGCGAACAGCAACGTGCCGCGCTGCGTTTTGACGAACGACGTTACCTGATCTTTTCCTCTTCAGGTGACAGTGCGTGTTGTTGTTGTTGTTTGCGGTACCGGTACGTTGACAACATTGACGTGAGACGATACAGTTGTTCTTATTGTGGTGAGACAGTGTACGACAATGACTTTGCACACGAGCCAAACGTGCAGTCATCGTTGTCGTGTTTTGGTTCACGGTTGGTCTCATCACGCACGGTCGATCACGGTCCCTAAAACCAAAAACAAAGAGCACTTGACTTTATGGATGAAACAAAGAGCACTTGACGAGCACTTGAATGAAAATGAAAAAGAAAACAAAACGTCAAACTGTGATGAAGTGCTTGCAAACTGGGATCTTGAGAACACAACAACAAGATCGTTGGTGAGAACAATAATAATAGAAGGAGCGAAAACTCCTAACCCTAACCCTAACCCGAACCCGAACGGGGACAGCGCCTACCTTTACGGGTACCGGGCCGGGTACATACCCTAAACCTTAGTAACCCTAGCTAGGTTCAATACAATCTCAAACCCATGAACCCCCAATCCTAAACCCCCAATCTCAAACCCCCAATCCCAAACCCCCAATCCCAAACCCCCAATCCCAAACCCCCAATCCCAAACCCCAATCTCAAACCCCCAATCCCAACCCCCCAAATTTTTTAAAAAACACCCCAGTCGCCAACTCGCCAAGTCCATGGGATCGCCTTGAAGCCCAATCGGGAGCAATCCTCTAATCTTTTGGGATCATCTTTGGGAGCTTCTCACTCACAGCTAGCTTTGTCAAACCAAGGGGCTGCTGGGACCCGCCCTTTCTTTCTGGCTCCCCCCCTCTTCGTCGGTGCCCTTGTTGCCTTTGCTTGTTCCCGAGGGTGCGTTTGCTTCAAGAATTCTTTCACAGCACAGCACGATGATGATGATGAAGACGTCTTCTCCTAAGATCTCCGCGAAAACCGTCAGGGTAAGTACCTACTGGGCTTGGGCTTAGGCTTGTGTACCGTTATCGGGTGGGTCGCAGCTGACTTAGGTGTCATCTTTATGGTTTGGTGTCATGTTATGTTTTAGGTTTGCGTGTTCCTCCTCTCTCGTTGCGTTGCGGCTTGTTCTTTGTTGGGGATTGCTTTTGAGTCGGCACACAAGCGCATCAGGTCATCATACGGATGCACCCATAGGCTCCTGGCCCTTTGTAAAGTCTTCACAGAGAGAGAGAGAGAGAGAGGAAGGGAGGCTCAGAGACACTTCAGAAACAGCCAATCTTTCCTCTGTGTGTGTGCTCCTTCTTTTGCTCTGCGAAGCTGACAAAACGGCGTAGTTCAGTCAAGAGTGGTGGCGGTCGTACTTGCGGTGGTGCAGAAGAAAGAATCATAAGGAACCTAAACCTTGTACTCACAAAACAAAACTACACACACACACACAACAGGCACCTCGCGTGCAGTCTCGCCGCAACGTCGTCGTCAAGGCGGATGCGGGCTTCCTCGGAAGCTTTGAGAACAAGGTGATGGCAACGTCTGTCGCCACCTTCCTCGCTGCGGGACGCTTCGGACTCGCGCCGACGTCGGCGCGCGTCACGGGTGCGGCGACGCCCATGAAGCTGAATGATGTCAAGGACATGGACATTGCCACGGGAGATCCGTCGGGATTCAACTGGGTGGACGTCGCTGCCCTGGGATCGCTCGGACACATCGTCGGTGCTGCCGTGATCTTGGGACTGAACGGCGCTGGCGCGGCGTAAGCGAATTTCAGTTCGAGAAAGTTGGGTCTTTTTCGTAGTTACACTTTGTAAGTAACTATTAAAAATTTCCGTGAAAAATCACACAAACTGTTCTCCTATTAATTTTTTTTTTGTTGGTAAAAAAACGACACACCCACACAAATAAAATAAATATATTGTTCGTCGTCGTCGTCGTCGTCAAGTACCCAACTTACCCAAGTTTTTCCTTTTAATCCTTCAGTTGTTATTATCGCCCAAAAATCATAGCAAAAAACCAGTACTGCTCTTGCTCGCAAATCAGAAATATATACTTTTTTTGGCGTTCCACCCAAGGTCCTCCATTCGCTTAATCAATCTTCACGCTCCCGTAGATGGTGCGCACGAACATGAAGCATGCGTAGAAGCCCATCGTGCCCGTGAGAATGAAGAAGCAGTAGGAGATGAGCGCCATGTATCCGAAGTACAGCATGCCACTCACCGGCTTCGTGATATCGAGCTTCGTGAAGAAGTAGAAGCACGAGTACAAGAAGAGGTAGATGGAGCTGCTTCCGGACGTGAAGTACGCCCGCCACCACCACTGGTAGTCCTCAGAGCAGAGCTGGAAGTAGCACAGCACAATGGTGATCTCCGCGCAGGTGATCATCAGGATGACAAACACCAGGAAGAGGAAGCCGAAGATGTAGTAGAACTGGTGCAGCCAAACGGACGTCAGGATGAAGAAGAGCTCGATGAACACGGCGCCGAACGGCAGGATACCGCCGACGAGAACCGAGAAGATCGGGTTCATGTACCATGCCTGATCCGGAATCTGCCTCGGGATCTTGTTCGTGCGCACCGGGTCCTCCATAGCCGGCTTCTTGTAGCCGAAGTACGAGCCTATGAACACGAGCGGCACGGAGATGCCAAACCAGAGGAACATGAGCGCGAAGAGCGTTCCGAACGGCACCGCGCCGGACGACTTCTCTCCCCAGATGAGCATGTTGAGCGTGAAGAAGATGGCGAACGCCGTGGCGGGGAACATCAGCGCGGTGCGCAGCGTGTTAGCCTTCCACTCCGTGCCCTTCCACATCTTGAAGAAGCGCGCGGAGAAGTAGCCGGCGAACAGTCCCATGAACACGAAGAGCAGGAGCATCGCCGTCATGAGCCCGCCGCGGTTGGCCGGCGACAGGAAGCCGAGCACCGCGAACACGAGCGTGATGAGGCACATGCCGAAGATCTGCACGCCCGTTCCGACGTACACGCTGAGAAGGCTGAAGCACTCCGGCGGGCGGAACACGTCGCCGTGCACGAGCTTCCAGCCAGTTTCCTCCTGAGCCTCCTCCACCGTCTCGAGCTGGTTGTACTTCGAGATGTCGCGGTGCAGCGTGCGCATCATGATCATGCCCACCATTCCAGAGAGGAACAGCACAATCATCAGGCTGTTGATGATCGAGAACCAGTGGATCTGGTCGTCCATCATCAGCAGGTAGGTGTCCCATCGAGATGCCCACTTGATGTCCGACATCTTGAAGATGACATCGTACGAGAAGATCACCTCCTCGCCCTCCGCCACCATCTGCGGCGCAAGTCCGTGCGTGACATACTGCATGCGGCCGGGGCTGCACGTGTCGAGCAGAGGCTTGACGCTGTCCCACGGCGGCTCGTACTCGTGCTTGACGCTGAACGGCTCCGTCTCGAAGCCGACAATGCGCGCGAGGTCCGTCTCGATGTCCTTGTGGTACAGGATGGTGAAGCGCAGGTGGTTGTGCAGGAAGAACTTCTCCTCGCCACCTTCCTCAATCGCCGCCTTGAAGCCGACGGGGTAGCCACGCTCGTACGTCTTGAACGGCTTGCCGTTCTCCTCGCGCATCTTCACCATGGCCACGGGAAGGTTGTCGAGGATCATGTTCACGCGGTACTCGTCGTCGATCTTGCCCTGGAACGCCTTCGCCTGGCTGGCGGACAGCGAGTCGATCTTGCAGACAACCTTGCACTGCTCGTCGAGACGAATCTCGATCTGGTAAAGGCTGTTCTCGATGCGGTCGCCGCGCAGCACCTCTCCGAGGTTCTCAGCGCTGTTGACGATCGGATCAGGACGGCAGTATGGCAAGCTGTAGTACTCATACGGGAGCTGCGTCTTGGTGGACGTCAACTTGTTCACCTTAAGGTTGACGATGTCATCCTGTGGTAGGAAAAGATTATTTGTGTGTTGATGTTTTGTGTGAGAAGCTATTTATATATTTTGGATGTGATGAGTAGTAGTAGACTGCGTGTGTGCGCGCGCGTGCGCGCGTGCGTGGTCGTCTGTGGATTGACGCGTCCCAAAAACCGCCAAAGACGGCTTTGAGACGCGCGATCGCGTGCACGCAGATCGCGCAAACCTCAACCGACCGAGTTCTCTTGTTCGGTTTTTGTTATGTTTTGGTCATCTTCGAGCACAGACGCCAGCAAGTTGTCGTGCAGCGAAACAGCACGCCGAACATAGCAAGCGAAACAAGCGAAGAGGCCACGTCGCACGGCTCGTGAAGATCCACAGCAGGCTGTATAAAAACCGCCGCCTCATCACGAGCCCGTGTGGCCCACCGTCTGCGTGTATCTCAGTTCGTCGCGTGCTTAAAGATTTTTCGCCTCAACAACATCCCTCTCCCCCCCCTGCCTACCCTCGCCGGCCGTGCCTGGTTGCGCTCTCACCCCCTCTCTCACCCCCTCAAAAGGTACGTACCCTTGCGTAATCTTGCGGTGCGACACCTGTTGATGTATCGAAACGGGGATGAAACGATTGGATGAAAGCGTTAGTGAGTGAGATCACAAGAAAAAAAACAACGGGAACGCGGTGGTTGGTTGGTTCGTTGGTTGGTTCGCGGGTTGCTTTGGAAGAAAAGCAACGTATCGGACGTACCCGGCAAGTAGAAGGCCGATGTGGAAACGGAGAGGCCACACAGGCCAGCCACAAGGGCGAGGAGGTGCAGTGAGACGCGCGCCATGGCCGGCCGTCTCCCACTCACGAAGTGATATGTAGGGATCGGGAGGGAGAGGGAGGGGGAGAAGGGAAGGGAAGGGGGTGGGTCCCGAGAGGGGGGGGGGGGGGGGGGGAGGGGAGGGGAGGGGAGGGAGCTCCGGAGAACCTGGGCGCGTTCTTCCACCTCGAGGCGTATATTCGACGCTCGCGGCAACCTGCAGGAAAAACACCTCACTTGGCTCACTATGTAAACCTTTCGATGAAGTCGAAACGAAAAGAGTGTGTGTGTGTGCGTGCCAAAGAAAGAAAGAAAGAAAAAACCTGGAAAAAAAATACACAAAAAAATGTTTTTGGGCCTGCTCCGTCTCTGCTTCGTCTCTGCTTCGTCTCTGCTTCATTTTTTTCCGTGTGCTCTTTGGCTTGGCTGCTTCTCCTCTTTCGAGCATTCTTCCTCACGCAACCTTTTGGGCGACTTTGTTGTTCTCTTTCGAGCTCTTTTGAGATCGTTTCTATCGTAGTTTTCTTTTCTGGCTCTGTTTTCTTTCCGTGGCGTTATTTCATGGGGCGGTCATGGGCCAGACCGCCTTTTTAGAGGGAAGAAACCCGTGGGTCTTGGGGATTCACCTGTGTTCCTATTCGCCTCCAGGAGTGGATTTCCCTCGCAGCTCGTAATAATGGGATTCTGATGACCGACCATTCATGTCTTGGAGCTTTGGGTGCATAGGCCAGGCTCCGTTTTGGTTCTTGACCATCACAAGAAACGTCCCAAGACAACCACATTGGTGGCGGAGTAGTACTCTTGACTCTTGAGGCGAGGCCAAGCGGTATCCGTTCGACCGTAAAGTAGCGACCTTTTCGAACGACTTGGAACGAACAAGACTGCACAAGAAGAACACTCAAAGCCGAATCCCCATCGAAGGGATTCGGGTTTGCATGAGGAGGATAAATATTAAATTTGAATTCAATTGGGGGTTGACCTTTTCCCGTGATCAGTGATCTTCTTCCGGGTTTGCATTTGTGCGGCGCACAGCTTTTCACGCGACACAAGCACAGCACCAGCGCCAGTAGCGCCAGTAACATTGACGCGCATGACATTGATGCCGGCGCCGATAATAAAGAAGTCAACAATTGTTCGCACTTCCTTACTTCCTAACCCCTTGCCTCGCCCTCTTACGCGATTACGTACCACCACGACGATGACGACAACCACTTCCAATTTTAACTCAGACGGTGGTTCCAGGCAGTCGTTCCGATTCAGAAACAGGATACCGTCAGCACTGCAAGCCGCTGTCAACCCGCTTGGAGGCGAGTCTTCGTCGAACAAATTCGACGAAAACGATGCCGAAAGCGCATTGCCAACGTCATCCAAGCACGAAAAGTGGCCTGGCGCCTCACTGCCACCTCTTCTCGTCGCTTATCAAACGCACCCGCGAGCAGCACTGTGGTCCGTCGCCCTGCCCACGACAGCCATCGGGCTCGTTCGCACGCTCTACGGCGTCGTCGACGCATACTGGGTGTCGAAACTAGGCACTGACGCCTTCGCAGCTGTCAGCGGCTGCTCGTTCGCGTACTGGATGGTGCTGCTGCTCCTCGATGTGCCAGCCATTGGCGCGCAGTGTGCGACATCACAGAACGAAGGCGCAGGAGCCAGGCAGGGCATTTGGACCGCCGCGGTTCAGGGCACATATGCCGCGTGCGCAATCAGCTTGGTGCTCGTGCTTGCCGCTCCGCACGTCCACATCTATGCACACATGTTAGGGCTTGCGGATACCACTGCGGTGCACGCACGAGCTGTCGAGTACCTGTACGCCACGCTCGTCTCCTCTCCTTTGCTAGCCTTGAGCGCCGTTCCGGCAGCTGCTTTTCGCGGGCTCGGAGACATGAGGTTCGCGCTTGTCGTAACTGCCATCAGCGGCGTGATCAACGCCGCGCTCGATCCCGTCCTGATTTGGGGCGTTCCGTCGCTAGGCATACCCGCGATGGGCGTCGCTGGCGCGGCGTACGCAACCTCTATATCCGCGCTCATCGCTGGGATTCTGCTCATCGTGCGCCTTCGCTCGGTAACAGCCGCAACGAATCAATCACCACTGCTGCCTCTTCCAAACGTGAGGCAAATTTTGCAATTTGTTGTCGTGGGCTTGCCGCTGTCCTTCAGCGGAATTCTCTTCAGCCTCGCGTACGTGCTTCTCGGCCGTCTCTGCGCCTCGCTTGGCACAGTTCACCTTGCGGCACTCGGTCTCGGGCATCGCATCGAGTCGTTGGCGTACCACGTGACGGAAGGATACGGCGTTGCGAGCTCAAGCTTGGTTGGGCAATGGCTGGGCGCCGGCAAACGCGCCGAGGCTTACTCCGCGTACCTGCTGGCGCGCACGACGCTCCTTCGCATTATGATCCCGTTGGCTATTTTGATGTCTTTCGTCACGCCTCAGATTGCAGGGGCGTTCGCATCCGATCCCGTCACAGCTGACAGCTGCCGTCGCTACCTCCTCACGAACGTCTGGGTGTGGCCATTCATGGCTCTGGAGGGTGTCGCTGACGGCGCGTTCACGGCGTGCGGAGCCACCACACGAAGCCTGATTGTGAGCGTCTCCTCGAATGTCTTGCGCATCGGCGGGGCGTACCTCGCGGTGCACACTTTGCCTGTTGGCAAGGGTGCCAGTGCCGCTGACTACGTTTGGCTTGCGATCGCCCTATCATGCGCAATTCGTGGATTTGTGAAAAAAGTTCTGTTTGAGCGCTACTTTCAAGCTGGCGGCGGAGAGGCGAAGATGGTGACTGCATAAAGCACAGAGATCTGCCTTTCCGCTCTTTGTTTCCTTTTTTCTTTTCATGTATCAATTATCACATTGTACTGTACTTTACACAAACACCCATCACCTCTTGCTACTTCTTCTGTGCAGCAGCCACCTTGGTGTTCGCCACGAGCTGGTTCGTCAAGTCGGCATCAGCCACTTCCTCTACCAGCAGACGCTCGAGAAGGCGCTGCACATCCTCCGGAGTACGCGGCGCGAATTTCTTGCCTCCAGACCCAAGCACCGCACCGGCGGATGTGAGCGCGAGCTCCGCCGCCGCCTTCGCGGCGCGACCTCGACGAGTATTTCCCGGCGTGAGCTTCGCTTTGTAACGGTAGTCGGAAAGAACGAAGTAGGGCGCACACACGGGAAGCGCGCGAATCACCACGTCGGACGCGGTGGGCTTCGCGCTGAGGCGACGAAGGATGGGAAGAAGGTCTGTACGCCACTCCTCTGGAACGCGAGATGGGGCCGCAGCCGAAGGAGGAGGAGACGACGAAGAAGGAGCAGCGGCGGCGGCAGCTTCCTGCTTTTTTCCACCCTCGCCGTCTCGCTCCATCTTCGCACGACGCTCGGCATTTGCCGCTGCACGGCGCTCCTGCGTCGCCACACGGCGCTCCTGCGCACGTGCCTTCGCCTCAGCCGCCGCCGCAGCAGCAGCCAGCTTCGCCTCGCGCTCCGCCTGCCTCTTGCCCTTTCCGTCCGGACGTAGCACCGCCATCGCAAGCGCGCGCTCGTCTTCGTCCTGATCTGCATACCTCGCCTTGGCGCGCTTCAGCTTCGAGCGCTTGCCACGCGGAAGCGGTGCCGAAGGCGGGCGGCTTCCGCTGTTGCTCGCTGCTGACGACGATGGAGCCTCGCTGGCAGCCACGGAAGAACCGTCATCGCCGTCATCGCCGTCATCGCCGTCATTGCCGTCACCGTCTTCCACCTTCATATCATCCTTCTCCTTCTCCTTCTCCTCCGAGGCGGGTAGGCCCTTCTTCAAACGGCGTCTCTCCTTCGCACTGAGGTACTTGTGACCTCCACCTCGCTTCGAAGGAGAGGATGTCCCATCGTCATTGGCATTGGTTGCATCATCGTTAGCAGAAGTCGCACTTGCCTCCTTATGAATCTCCTCCGTCGTCACGTTTGCGGAGGTGGATGCAAAAATGCCCATTGCCGCCACGCTAGGTACGTCCTCCTGGTCCTGTTCCTGTTCCTGTTCCTCGTCGCTCCCAACTGCAGCATCTCCCAACGCTTCCTGCTGCTCCTCCTCAACATCCTGCTCTTGCTCCAATTCCTCTTCAACGACGACGACACCCTCGCCCTCGCCGCCCCGCACCACGCGTTCGCTAGCATGGCTGTCTTTCGCGGACACCTCGTCAATCCAAAAGAGGAATCCCAAGCCGAGCTCAAGTCGCGTTGGCGGTAGGTATCGGCGATGGCCAAGCGCGTGAGCACCACCACCAAGGGCCACGGCCCCAGCCTCCTCTCCACTGATCTCGCCACGCAGGCGCACCTGCGAAGCCTTCACCCAGAAGGCTGGCGGCGTTTCCTTCGCATCCCAGCACGGGCTGCGGCACACCGCCCACTGCGCAGCCTGGTGCAGCGTGTACGGAGGCACCGTGCCACGCGCGACACTTCCGTCGTCGAGATAACGCGCACGGTTCTTCACGACCACGAAGGTGGCATTGTGGGCGTCGCAGCTAACGACGATGTCGCCCGCCGCGGCGTCGAGATGTCTCGCAAGCAGCCGTTCCTTTGCCGCATCCTCAGACGCGCTCACGAAAAGGAAGTTTTCGCTCGATACGCACCACGCGTATTTCTCGAACCAGAAGCGGCGCGTGCGCTCCGATGCCACCAAAGCACGCGTCGCCGTGAGAGACTCATCATCCTGCTCCGCGGTGGCGGTGGCAGTGGCGGTGCCAATGCTCGCCGCGAGCACGTCCATCACGAGTGGGTGGTAGTGGCAGGAGGCGAAGTTGGCGCTCGTCGCACTCCACCGCTTGGATCCCACGCGTGCTGCAACACTGCTAACGAGAGCCGCGTCCCCACCAGCATTTTTGAGCGCCTTGCGCAAGCCTGCCGCCGCCTTGGTCTCCGCCGCCGATACAGCGCGCGTCTGAGCCTCACGCGTCTTTGCAAGCTTCTCCTCAGCCTTCTTTCTGAGATTGTGGTACGTCACGGCATTTGCATGAGGTGTTTTGTCGAGGCTTACCTTCACGTCCGCCGCTGGCTCGCCATCTTCTTCCCCGTCGTCGACGTGCAGCACAACCTCGCGCGAATCGAGCTTCAGGCGCTTGACCAGCGCCGCCATAGGATTTCCGAGCTTCGCCTCCTCCTCGATGAGCTGAGCAACATCGTCCCACGGCATGGGTGTATCACCCGTGATCAGACCCTTCACGCTGTCAATTACCGCGGTGACGTCCTCGTGCCTAGCCTCGAGGAACGCGGCGCGGCGGTCGAGCAGCTGCACCTCGCTCTCGAGCCCGCTGACGCGAGCAGCCTGATCCGCTCGCACCTTGTCCACCTTTTTCTGAGCCTCATCCTGGCGCTGCCTGCGCTTCATGTCCGAGCGAACGCGTTCGCGAGCAGCGAAGAATTCTGCGAGCGCAGCCTCGAACGTGTCGAAGGCGCGGTGAGGCGGCGCGCGAGGTGGCGGCGGTTGTGGCAGCGTTGCTGGTGCTGCTGCTGCTGCTGCGGCGGCGGCGTTGGGATCCGACGATAACTTCTTTCGACGATTATTCTTCGCCTTTGTGCCATCAGAGGCACGCGGCGGGATCAAAAGCAGCGGCGCGTAGGACGGAAAGTCTGTGTCATTGCCGTCGACGCCGACGAGGTATCCAGATGGTAGCCAATCAGGCGTCCAATCAGCCGTGGCATCTCGCGGCGGCGGCGGCACCGCGCTGCACTTGGCGATCCACGCGTCAACTTCCTCGAGCGAGCTTACGAGCGCCTTCAGCGGCGATTGGTCAACGTCACCGAGCATTTCCTGCGTCGCACCAGCCGCCGCCTGCAGCGGGTGCAAGCGTGCGGACAGCAGGCAGTGGTCGACAACCTCCGCGCCGTGAGGCAGTGCTCGCAGTGCGTCGCGCAGCGCCGTCGTTTTGTCCGACTTCCACGCGTCGAGCGCATCGAGCACGGCTTGCCGTGCACCCGGGTATCCCCCTGATGTGTTCGGCGTTCCGTCGTCGTTCACGATCGCTTGTCTCGCGACGTGAAGTGGATACGGGTGGTTGGGCATGGTTGCGACGCCCTTGTCGTCGTCGCGGTGGCTTCTCAGCAGTGCAATGACGCGGTACTCGTTGTCTGTGAGTACGACGTTTCCCTGTGCGAAGAATTCGAGTATCACGTGCGACGCCGCCTCCCCACTTCCGAACGTCAGGTCGAGCAGGCGGTCGAATCCAACTTGTTTCACATCCTCGAGACGTTTGCTTTTGATGTGTTTTCTGAGTTTCGTCGTGAACGGCGAGATGGCGGCCGCTGAAGCTTTGGGGTCTTTGGGTTCGTTGTCGGGCAGGTGTTCTTCGCGTGCGACGTACACGGCGTTTCCGCTTTCAATAATCACGTGAGCTTTCGCGCCTTCCTTGGTGAGTTCCCCGCCTGCTGACTTGACCATGCGCAGTCTAAAAGCCTTGTCTGCGCTCCCTACGTCGTAGATCTGCGACGCTCTGTACCCGCATATGTGCGCGCGCAGGCACGCCGCCGCCGCCGCGACATCCGCGGACGTGAACCTCTGCTTCAGTGAGACCTGAACAGACCCTGGAACCGGAGGCGCTGATGCTGATGCTGATGCTGACGACGCCATAAACTAACTTACAGTATGTGGTGGGGACGACGACGCCAGAAGAAGATCCACCCAGGCTCAGGCTGTGAGGGGAAACCTAAAACCCTAACAATCGTAACCCTAACCCTAACCCTAACCAAACCCTAACCCTAACCCTCCTTCCTAAGAGTACCCAAGGCCGTTGTTAATTAAAAAAACTTCCAGATGGGATGCAGATTGAGAACAGAAAAGAAGAGAAGAAAGGACCGAGGAACAAATTCCCAGGCCTCGCCGACCGACCAACGTTCCCGACCTAATTCACTCCACTCCTCAAGAAAGGTTCATTCACGGGGCCCCCTTCTTTGACCGTTGGAACTTGGAACCAACAGCTGTCACGGGAGTGCACGTCAGTCATTCTCAACGATTCTTCAAGAGAGCTCAACAACTATGCCGTCGACGCGTGCGACGCGTGCCTCAGCCTCTGCGCTAGTACCTTCTTCAGATGACGCTGGTGCTGGTGCTCCTCTCTCTTCGTCCTCCGCGATGAACGCCTTGAATGCGTCTTCATCCAAGAAAACAACGAATGCGAATGCTGCGGCACATGCTTCAAGCAAACCAGCAGGTCAAACAAACAAAAAAAATACCAAGGTGTCGTCGAAACCTCTTACTCAGGAAAATAAGCAGGACGCACCACCGCCACCACCGCCGACGTTGGCGAAGAAAAGTACAACAACGAAGCAGCAGCAGCAGCAGCAGACTAAGACTACTACTACTACTACTACTGCTACTACTACAACGAAACCAAACAAGAGCAGGACGCCCGTGCAAACGTCCGTCGCATCCGCGTTCGACGCGTGCCAGAGGTCGTCGGCGGCGCACAGAAAGTGCGCGCGAATGCTCGTCGAAGCGAGGGACAACTGCGAGGGCGACGCGTTCTTCACCGCTTTTGCAGCCGCGCTGCACCCCGTGCTGCTGTGCTACCGCCGAGACCCGCACATCGAACGCCTCGTGCGATTTGTTGTCACCTTCGCAACCGCGCGACCGGAGGGACACGAGGAGGAGGCGGACGCATTCGTCGAAAACTTGCTCAACTTCCTGCTGCGCTATGCCACAGCCACCGACCGCGCCGTGCGATTTCGCGTTGCGCAGGTGGTTGGAGACGTGCTCAACAGCCTCAGCGACGACGCGTCCATCGACGACGACGTCTGGGATGCCGTGCAAGAGGGAATGCTGCAGAGGCTGAGCGACAAGGTGCCCCTCGTTCGCGCCATGGCGTGCCGTGCGCTCGCACGCCTTCAGGATGGCGGAGACGACGGCGACTTTGCAGACTGCCAAATCACAGAGGCATTCCTGCTCATGCTGCGCCGCGAGAACAACGCCAGCGTGCGCAAGATGGCACTTAGCTCCATCGTCGCATGCGACGCCACAGTTCCTGCAATTGTCGAACGCACACGCGACGACAGCGACGCGGTTCGCCGCCAGGCATACGCGGTGCTCAGCGAGAAGGTTGGCGTGGAGAATCTGACCATCGCGCAGAGAGCGGCGGTACTCCAGCGTGGGCTCGGAGATCGCACGCCCACCGTCAAGTCAGCCTGCGCGTCGATGGTGAAGGCATGGCTCAACGGCCCGTGCGACGGCGACGCGCTGAAGCTGCTCAGTCTGCTCGACGTAGAGACGAACGAGGGCGCCGCCGCCGCGGCACTGCGTAGCCTGCTGAGCGATTCAGTACTAGATGCGATTGCTCTTGCGGAGCAGCGACCACTGAAGAAAGACGACGTCCTCACGCCGGAGCAGGCGCTGCTGGCGCGCATTGTCGTCGAGCATCTCGCTAGTCTGACTGAGAAGCAGAGCCGCGAGGTGGCAGTCAGCCTCGGAGCCGTGATGGAGGTGGCTGCGGCGCAGAGCGAGAGGAGCCTGGATGCCCTCGAAAAGGCTCTGCCCGAGAGCATGGCAGATTTGGTTAAGCTGTGCGCAGGACCGGCGGCAAAGTTGAGTGCCACGGAGGACAACAAGAGTGCCGCACGCTTCGTTCTCAGGCAGCTGCTTGCGTGCGGCGCGCACATGGAGACGAGCGACGGTGCAAGCAGGGAGAATGCGTCCAAGCTGCTGCAATCTCTGCTTGCGGAGGCACCAGTTGGAAAGGCGAGCGGCGACGCGCCCCTTGCCGGAGATGGCGGCGACGGAAACTTCGAGGAGGCGCTCGCCGCATTCGCGGCGAGAGTGCACGGAGCTGCGGAGGGTGGCGTCGTGCTACTTGAGATGGCGTGCAAGCTGGCGGAAGAGTGGAAACTGGAGGAAGAAGGAGGTGAAGGTGCGCATTGCTGCTGGGTGCAGGTGCTTACATTCATTGCACTCGCTGCGCGCATCGCGTGCGCGGGGGGAGCGAATGCCTGCGCCGTTACTCTGCAGGCGATGGAGCCGGCACTCGCTCTTGCGCGAGGCGCAGTGAGCTCCGAGGAACCGGCTGTGCGCGCTGCCGCGGTGCGCGCGCTCGGACTGCACGCACAGATGGCATCCTGCCGACCGGCGCTGGTGGCGACTGTTCCTTTATTGGCAAAGGCGGTCAGCGCAGATGACGACAAGGTGGCGAGCGCGGCTGCGGACGCACTTGGAGATCTGCTCCTGCTCTTCGGCGTCAGCGCGGTGGATGAGGCTGTTGAGGATGGTGAGGATGGTGGAGTGGTTGGTGTGCTCGCGAGCTGCGTCGATGGACGAGGTGGAGATGTTCGCGCAAGCGCGTCCACAGCGCTCGCCAAGCTGGTGCTTTGTGGACGGCTGCGATCTGCGGAGGAGGAGCAGGACAGTGGCGTGCACGCGACTGCCGAACACGTGCTCGGCGGTCTGCTTCTCGCCTGGACAGCTTCGCCGGAGGAGGAGGAGCGTCTCCAGCAGACGCTCACCGTGTTCTTTGACACGTACGCGCAAACAGGTGCCGCGCACCACCGCGTCATGGGACGCGCACTTCTGGCGCCGCTGCGGGCGGCGCTGCGCGCTGGGCGCAAAACGACGACGGCGATGCTAAAGTGCGCCCGCGGCGTGCTGGTGACACCGGTGGCGGAAGGGATGGTAGATTCGGATCTCGGGCATTCTGCGCTTGGTCGCATGTTGCTGGCTGAGGCGCTCAGCGCTTCTGCCAGCAAGACGAGCGATGCGAAAGCGTACGTCACGGGGGTCTCCGCGATCATTGGCGTGCTGGAGCCTCACTTTAGTGAATCGCGCGAGGCGCGCGAGGTTGTGGCGATGGCAGACAGCTTGCTGGCGAAAATGGGGCGTGCCACACACGCCGCGAAGAATGTGCGCACATTCCGCGATGCGTGCGCGGCAGCGGTTGTGGACGAGGAGGGGCTGACTGAGGAGGATCTGGCGATTGTTCTCAGCCAGGCGGAGAAAGTGGTGGAGGCGCACGTCGAGGATGTGGGTGCTCCTTTTGAGGAGCAGTGAAGAGAGGTGTTTCTTTTTAAATGAAATCAAAAATCAAGGTATTCTTAAAACTATTTTTCCGTTCGTGTTAGGCTAACCTACTTAACTGAAATCACGCCTCGTGCAGTTGTTAGTGATCCACCCCATTCCAAGGCACTATCAGTGATTACGCGTGTTCCACACCCGCACCCACAGAGCCACCAGGCAGGACGAGGACGTCCTTGCCACTGCTGCAAGCGCCGATATTCTTGCAGTCCTCCTCCGGGTCCAGCTTGTCTGCCACCGTGCTCAGCACCATCGGCCCGTACGCGTCCACGAGCGACGTGCACTCACCAGCCATTCCTCCGGGCAAGTCGCCGCACAGCTTCTCGACAATGCCAACGATCTTCTGCTGCGTGCTGTTTGACGACAAGACGTTCTTCACTTGCGTGACGACGAACTTGCACTCGCCGCACTCGCCTTCGTTCACGACATCTCCGCCGGAGACGTACGCCGGGTGAAGCTGGACACTCTCCGCGACGGCGGCAGAAAACACGGGCGACACGACGGGGTGCGTGAGGTCCACCTCCGTCTCGCACGCGTGAACAAAGCCGCACAGCTGGTCCGGCCCGAGCGTCGTCAGCACGAACGAAATCTTCGTCCCGTACTCGTCGACGTACTTCGTGCACTGATCTCCCAGTCCCGCGTTGAACGCGGCGAGCTTGTCGCACCCCGCCTTCATTTCGTCCACAACTTCCGCGCTCGTCTTGTTTTGAACGAACTTCTCGTCGATGAAGCCTACAGCCGCCTTGCAGAAGGAGCACGTCTCGTTGCTTGCTCCAACGGTCTTCGCCACCTGCGCAGCCATGGTTTTTGAGCAGAGCTTGAGGTCCGTGCACGTCGTGTCTGGCGCGAAGTGCGCGGTTATGTACTGCGCAGCCATGGGCACGCCCGCCTTTGCGTACTGCTGGCATTTCTCAACTTCCGGTGTTTTGGGGCAGACGTCGTTGACGAGCACGTCGACGACCTTATTCTGCACGGCCTCGGAGGCGACGAGCTGTTCCACCTTCGACAAAGACTCCTCGCACACCTTGCACTGTAGGAATCCCTTCCCCTTCATAGAAAAGAGAAGGCCGCCACTAGGTGCCGCGGAGGCCACCACTGCACTGCAGGTGGACAAGAGCAGGAGGAGGCGCACCATATCCCTGACCTGTAGGAACGAAATGACGGCGAGCGTTGAGCCAACGCGGAGAAAAGCGTTGGCTGACGGACTAACCTTAAAATTAGTTCTACGTGATTCGGCCTGGCACCTGCTCACGTGAGGAAGTCTACCTTAGGGGATACTGGACACTTGGGACACGCCTCTTTCATCTACCTGTATATGGGGATACCTAGTTGCTACTGTACGGGTAGACGAAAAAGGGAACGTCTGGGCGAACTGCGAACTATCATAGACCCTAACCCTAACCCTAACCCTAACCCTAAGGGCCTTCTTCCCTTCCCACGCTGTTAACTTTCTGCCTTCTCACCACCGGCCACCCCCTGTTCAGGCACCTGTTCAGCACCTGGTTGCCTGGTTGGTTGACCAGACATCCAAAAGAGAGTCGTGAATTAAGCTTGACCAGCAGGCGGACGTTGAGTTTGAGCCTTTGAGGCGCCATTGCATGAAATGACCTACTTCCTAGACTATCGTAGGGTCATCAGGTCCTTGCACCCTCCTTGCAAGTTGCAAGGAGCATCGCTTGCAAGGAGGATTGGACCGTCTCCAACCAACAAGAGGTAAGGCCATCCCCAACGCAACGCAACGAAACGCAACGCAACGCAACGCAACGGGGCAGCCCTCAATTACCCGTATTCTATTGCCACATCCAATGAATGTGTTGTTAATCCTCCCCCAGGTGCCTCAGTGCCCCTCTCCCCTCACCCAAAGTCACCCAATGCTGTTTCTTTGAAGAGTACCCGGGTACATTTGGTTGAGGATACATACTGTAAGGGACAGTGGGACACCCGTGGTTAGACTTAAGGGTAGGAAGTACATCCAAAGCTTTCTTTCTTCGTTCGTTGAGCCTTTGAGTTCGTTCCGTAAAACCTGGTGTACACAGTACGGGTAGTACTATCCTGGCACTCTTCCCAGCCCAGGCACCAGGCACGAGGGGTCCCGAAGACTTCGAAGACTTCCGAAAAGTCACACCACCTCCCGAAGGCCCTTATTCCCCCCTTATTCACGAGTGAACTCCATTCCATTCGTCGCCATTGTTCTCGTCTGACATCCTCGTCAGGCAGGCAGGCAGTCAGGTGGTTCATCAGGCCGGCCTTAAGGTCCAGCTCGCGCTCGCGGCCTTAAGGACTACAATATAGGAGCTTGGACGCTAGGTGCGATACGTTGCTTTTGTCACTTTACTCGTTTCGTGCCGTTTCGTTGCACATATCGTGTATCTGTGAAAGGCAAAGCTCAAGCTCAAGCTTCAGCTCGCCTCACATGGCTGAGACAATCGCGCCGCAGCCTCCCATGGCGCCGCCTATGCCGCCAACCTCGTCGGGAGGTCGCGCGAGAGGATTTCAGGGAAGGAGAAACCTCAAGGCGTCCGCCAACTCAAGGAACAACGCCAAGGAACCGCCGCCGCCAATGCCGCCGCGAAGAGAGGAGGAGGAGGAGGACGCCGTCAACTACGCCAAGGGACAGCACAACGGAACCACCGGAATACGCGCCTTCGCACACAGGGAGCCGGCGGGAAAGGAGAACCACCTCGCCTGGACGAGCTCGACCGTCTCCATGGACGCAGACCCAAGCGAGGTGACGTTGCCTATGCCGCCCCAGCCAACCAGACCCGCGAGGTACGCGGGCGGCGAGGTGGCCGTGCTTGAGCTACGCTCGCCGACGCCGGAATTCAGTCCGCCGCCGCCGCCGCGAAGAGAAGTCACCGACGCTGACATCGTCTCGCCGCCGAGTCCGCCAACTCCGCCTATGAACTTCAACTCTCCACCACCGCCGCCGCCTGCCGCCTTCTCACGACCTACACCCTCCTCCGCAGCAGCAGCCGCCAGCAACGGAAACAGCAACAAGCGTGGCACGCCGCGCTACTCTAGCACATCAGATAGAACCACCGCGTCGTCGTCTTCAAGGCAGCAGAACCAAGGGGTCAAGCGCCGCGCGACGAGCCTTGGCGTGAACCCAACGCCCAAGCCTCGCGGCGACGCTGCCGCGGCGGACTCACCGGCAACCATGCTCGGCAGCCGCGCGGCGGGAACGCCGACGCGAACGCTGCGTGAGCGAGTCAACCAGCTGGAGAAGGAGAAGGGACGCCTGGAGGCGGATAATCGGCTAAAGTCAGACGAGAATGCAGCGCTTCGCGAGCGCCTCGCGAACCTCGAAGCGGCGCTGCTGAGCGACCTCGACGAGCGCATTGGCGCCGCACTCGAACCTACGGATTTGCCATCGTCGCCAATGGCAACAAAAAGCGCGGGCACCTCGCCGCGCACGTCGACGGGCGCCGCGGTGCTGAGCAGTAGACCGAGCGAGTCTGCGGCGGTCGAAGCGGCCGAGGCTCGCGCGCACGCGACGCTGAACGAGCTCCGCTACGAGCGCGAGCGTGCCGAGGCGCTGCAGAAAGATGTCGAGACACTCGAGTCGGCGCTTCAGGAGAGCGAAATGCAACGCCGCGGATTCGCAAGCCGTTTCGCCTTCTGCCTGCTCGACTCGGACCACGACGGAGTGATTGACTGCGCGGAGGTGCGACGCTACGAGCTGTTCGCAAGCTACTCCGAGTCGACGATGCAGGCGGTGTGGTCGCAGTGGGACTTCTCCGCGACTGGCAAGCGCGGCTTGCTGACGCTCGACGACTTTGTTTTGATCAGCAACTTTGCCGAGGACAAGAACTCGAAGCAGAGCTCAGCCTTCTGGTTCGCGGTCGCGGACGGCGACGGCGACGGCTACATCACCTTCCCCGACGTCAAGCGAATGTACGAGCTCGCGGTGAACGGCATGCCCATCGACGCCGCACCTAGCATCGGCCTCGACGACCTGTGGTGCCAGCTAAGTGACATGGCAAAACCCGCACATCCGGAACGCGGTATCGCCGTGTCGGACGTGCGAAAGAGCGGGCTTTGCTTTGGCTTCTTCGGCTTGCTATTCAACCACCACAACATGCTGGGACAACGTTCGACTCTCGAGTGGAGTCGGCATGACTACCCGCTCTGAGGACAGAAAAAATGAATTCGTTTCGTGTTACCTACAACAGTTTTTTGATGTCACAACCGGTGTCCCACGAAATATTTTTTCACGCAACAGCTTCTACGAAAAGAGATCACCAGCGCCATGTAAAAAAACACGCTGTGCCTCACGCCATTGAATGGGGTAATACGGTGAAATGTGAATGGTGAGAATGGATGACCGTTGGACGAAGCAAACCTATGGTTAGTTCCATTTGTTGAATGAATTGCTTAAACCTTTACAGAAGAACATCATGCGGCAGGTTGCGCCGAGAGACTCTGCTCTTCATCTTTGGGAGCGTACATATTCCACTCACAGAGTAGCGTGCTTTTGAGAAACATGGGAAGGTTTGCGTACACGGCTGGAGGCAACGGGATGATCGGACTGGTGCGTCTCCGGTAGTCCAGGTAGTTGGTGTCCACACCAAATTTCCTATTTGCAGAAGCTTCGAGGAGAGGCATGCCACTTCCGAAGAGCAGCAGAACCGCCACAAAGATTGGCGACAGCGCGGCGATGACGTAGACGTTCCACCTCACGTTCTCTTGCACGAATCCACGCAGGCTGACTAGGAATATGCCAAACCACAGCGCAATTTCGCCGGCGTAGTTGGGGTGTCGGCTCCACGCCCACGGTCCTGCCGTGCACCACTTTCCTCTCGCCTCGGGACTCTTTTTGAAGTTGAGCTTGGTTTGGTCCGCCCACGCCTCCAAGACTAGACCTGCTGCGAACATTGCGATGCCTACGATGTCAAGCGCGTTGGCGCCGACAGGCGCGGTGTTTCCCGCGCCGCCATTTGTAAGCTGGACTGGTAAGGTCACGGTGAATACCCATATCATCTGTGCGACCCAGAACGCCAGAAACTTCCAAAAGTTGGTTCTTGTTTCGTCGAAGCGTCGGTCTTCTCCCCACATGAGTATGCGTGTGAGCAAAAAGAGAGCGAGGCGGAGTGACCAGATTGCGACGAGGACGGTTAGGAGAAGCGGGCGTGACTCCGCGCGGTTGTCTCCGACGAAGAAGGAGAGGAGCGCGAGGACGAGGAAGTTGGTTCCCCCCGCGAAGTCCGTGAGTTTATCGAACGTGCACGCGAAGGCGACGATAAAGAACGTGAGCTGGTAGACGACGGTGACTGCGGCAGAAATGCCGAGGATGGCGGGGTAGCCGAGAGAGACATTATTAGAAGAGGACATGAACGAGCTTCGAAGATAGATATGTGTGGTGGTGAACAGGGGGAGAGAAAAAGTCAAAAAGAAAACAGGCAGCTGCGCCTATCCCAAATCCCGAATTCGGGTTAGGGTTTGGGTGATCCGGTTAGGGGTTAAGGGTAGGGTTAGGGCTCTTCGGGTTAATTAGGGTTTGAACAAGGGATCCCTGCGGCCCTGCCTTGCTGCTCCGCCACGAATCATCGGAAGTGTGTGTGCGGCTGAAACGCGTCCCCTGGGAGGAATGGTTCGGGGAAGGAAACCCCAGATGGAGAAGGGCACGAGGCCCATGCTGCGGTGTTGGCTCGTCTCTTCTCATTTTGTTTCATCTCCGTCAGGTGTCGCAGGCACTCTCCTCTCGTGACCAGTGACCAGTGGTTGGTGGTGGTTTGCGTGCTTAGTTAGATACCCTTGGCTTATTAGGTTCTTAATCCGTCCGAGTATTCGCCAAAACTATGTCGTCTTCATGTCTTAATAGGAACCATAGTTCGCTTCCCTCGCTTTCCCCTAGGAGGAAAGTTAGTCCTCGTTGTGGGACCAGAAAAAGCTCTGGCCCCATCATTAACTTCAGGGATAGGAAGAAGAATCGTCACGATGATGGGAAACATATCCTTGTACGGCACGCCAACGCGAACACGATGATGGGAATGAGTTTGCAGGCACAAATTGCAAGCAAAAGATGCGTGCGTCTGAGCGCATCAAACCAAGGAAACGAAACGACAGCGCAAGATATTGACGACGATGATGCAAGCCTCCAGCAGGCACGCGACGTCGAGACGAACGCGGGACGCGCCGCGATGCTGGGATTTGTCGCCTGCACCGTCTTCGACGCCATGACGAACGGCGACGGGCCCATACTCCAGCTCAGCCTCGAGGAAAGCTGGGCCGTTGCACACATAGACCCGCTCACCTTCGTCAAAGACGTTCTCGAGGTGGGTGAGGTGTACATCGAAACACTCACATTGCTTTGGGTGTGGGTACTCTGCGTGTTCGTCCTGGGACTCGGAAGCGGGCTCGTGCGCGCGACACCCGTCGTCGACGTCGACGACGACGACAGTGCCGCCAACCCGCAGTCGCCGAGCCTTGGCGACGCGTACGCCGCGGCGGTGACTCAAGCGCAAAACAATACGGACGCTGAACTGCTCAACGGCCGTCTCGCGATGATTGGCATGACATTCGCAGCGTTCGGCGAGGAGATCACAGGGCAAGGACCCCTGGAGCAGTTGAGCCTCGAGACTGGCGTTCCTGTGATTGGCGTCGAAGGTTTTGCGTTCGCGTTTGGGTTGAGCATGTTGTACACGTCGACGACAGCCGTCGCAAGCACGTTTCGCCAAACGCTGAGCGGCGATGACTGAAGAGTTGACTTGTAAAAACGATGAAAGCCCGAACCCTAACCCTAACCCGAACCCGAACCCTAACCGGGGGCCCCTGGTGGTGCTCTGGTGGTTTGGTTCCTTTTTTGCCGCCCCTTTTTCCCCCGTTGAACTTTTCCCTCGACGGCAGCAACCTCGAAATGGCGGACGTGGACGACCTCGAAATCAACCTCGACGACTTGATTGGCGGCGACGACGCGTCCGGTGCTCCTTCACAGCAGCCAGCCCTCGGCCCGGCCGCGGCACTCTCGGCAGCGTCGTCCACCTCGAAACAAGCCGTCATGTTCGCGCAAGCCGCGGCACCGGGCGGCACCAGCCTTGGAGCACACGCGGCTGGCGGGTTCGACGAAGCGGGAGGGGCAGCATCGGCGAACTTGTTTAGGCAAAAGGCGCCTAAGTCGAGTGACGCAAAGACAGGAAGCGTGGACTTGCGCCCGTCTTCGGTGCCCGTGGCCAAACGACCGAAGACGTTCGCGAACCAGGGCGCGGGAAGCGCTCTGAAGGACAAAAACCTGCCCGAGGTGGGCAAGTCCAACGCTCTACGCGACTCCATGTTCACAGGCGACTCTGTGAAAGCAAATTCCAAACCTGCTGCACCGGAAGACTCGCGCGTCGTCGTGGGAAGCTTAACGGGAGGTGGCGCAGCTGGTGACGACGACAGCGACGACGATAGCAGTCGCGAGGACGGCGAGGGAGGTGGCAGCAGCAGTGAACCGAATATTGAGGTGCCCACAGCCAGCGCCGGATCGTCGTTAAGACGTGTAGCTGAGGAGGATGACGACGACGAGTTTGCCTACGCGCTGGAGGGAGGTGTGAGAAAGAATATTCACAAGGAGAAGTTCGAGGCAAAGCCAATGCCACGCGAACTGCAGACAGTCGTCCACGGCGTAAAGCTCGAGGCGCTCGTCGAGGAGGGCGACGAAGAGGAGGAGGAAGAGGAGGAAGAGCAGCATGTCGCGGACAAGGAAGAGGCGACGCAGGAACCGCCGCCGGCGCCAGCATCAGCACCGCCGCCAGCCGTGGTGCCACAGCCTAAGCCTCCGCAACCCGTTCAGGTGCCGCCAAAGACAGCGGCAGCGGCTCCCTCAGCTACGGAATCAGCCCAGGCGGCGTTGGCGGCAGTGAAGAGGGCCAAGGCGGCACCCAAGCCACCGCCTCCGACAGTGCCCAAGCCGCCGCCACCATCGTCGGCAGCGGCAGCAGCAGCACCCCCACCAAAGCATCCATCACCGCCGGTAGCACATGCAGCAGCAGCACCACCACCGCCATCGCACCCACCACAGCCTCAGCCATCCGAAGGTCCTTCTCTTGCCGAGTTCGACGCCGCTGCCAAAGCGACGGAGGCGGAGATGGCAGCTGCGGCAGCCGCAGGTGAGACTGGAGGTGAGGTAAGGCAGATTGCGCATCCCGCAGCCTTGCAGTACTTCTGTTCGCAGGATCTTGCCAAGTATGCGAAGGATGTGCAGGTGGAAGCGGTGGACGACGACGAGCCGTTGTTGTCGCGTATCATGAAAGCCCTCCTCGGCATGTGCGGTGCTGGCAATACCCCACTCAATGACCCGGTGCTTATTCACGAGCGGCTCTGCGTCTTCAGCTTGGCGAAGGTGTCGTTTGCCGACGAGGCATTCAAGGACCAGAGAAAGATGCACTTTCGGATCCTTGCAACCATTTTCATGAACTTCACGAGCAAAAAGCGAGCCCCCGAGAGGTACGGCGGCCACTGGGACGAAGTTGGGTTCCAGGGCAACGATCCGGCTACCGACCTGCGTGGCTGCGGCATGCTCGGTCTCGTGCACCTTCTCCTGATGAGCTCGGCAAATCTCATGAATGCGCGAAATCTCTTCGAACTCAGCCGCGATCCCGTGCAGAACTTCCCTCTTGCGATCGTCAGCATTAATGTGACGCGCTACTGCCTGCAGGCTCTACGCGCCGGCCGTCTGAATCGCGCCGCTATGCAGTCACAGAGCATGTGGCGCGTGGTGAACGACTTTTACCTCGGCATGATGTACGAATTCTACACGCGGTGGCTTGGCGGCGGGAAGACGATGAAGGAGAGCGGTTTCGTTCTTGCTGACATGGAGAAGCACGCGCTCACAGCGCCAGCGTCGGCTATCCTTGACAATGCTAAGGCGAGCTACTTTGGTGGCGGTGGCGGTGGCGGCGGCGGCATTGGCAGTAGAGGGATAACCACGCGTCCCTCGCTCGGTCCAGCCACGTTTAGCGAGCTTTAATGCAAAAAAAAACATTTTATCGTTACAGAATTTTTGTTTTCTAGAGGATCAGCGCCCCAGCTCTCTCGGCGCGAGCCGCGAGGCCGGCTGCAATGGCGACGAGCTGTTCGTGTGGCATGCGCATGAGTGTGCGTCGTTCCTCAGGCGTCAGACCCACCTTAAGGTTGTCAGTATTGTTGGTTTGTTCGTCCTCCGTTGTAGTCTTTGTTCGTTTTTTGGCTGCGGTTTTTTTCTTCTTAGGTGCTAGCCTTTGCTTGCTTTGCTGCTGCTTCTGCATATTTTGTGCTGACTTTATTTCTCCTGCTCCTGTAAGTAGTACTCGGTCTTCGTCTATGACCATTAGGTCCCTTTCATCTTCGTAGTAGTTTGATATCGTAGAAGGCGAAGAAGGTTCGTCGTCCGAGAGGTCGTACGAAGTATGACTACTCTGCGTCTCCTCCATATGGTTCTCTGATATGTGCGTTTGCAGATTTTGCGTGTGCGACGCGGTTGGCGAATATCCCGCTTGAATGAGGCACTGCTGAACTAGGTTTTCCTCCTCCTGATCTTTTGTAGTCCAAAGGGTAGAAGAACAAGAAACGCTGTGTGCAAACTCATCAGCATCAGAGCCGGATCTATTTTGGTGATGAGTAAGAACGGCAGGCTGTAGAAGAGCAGGATTCCTTTTCCCGGCGGCCAACCCCAGGTTTGAAATCAGCGACTCCATGTGGAGAAATATATCGAGCTCAGGTGCCTCGGGATCCCTTGAAAGAGACTGAGAGAGAGACATAGAGGACATGATTGGCCTGTGGAGAACGAGTTAGGAATAAGGAAGGGAATGGCGGAGGGAGGGACGGTTTGGTTCGGTCAAACCAAACCCAACTTCGAAGTTGAAGGAACTTCTCAAAAGCCCTGTTGACTTCCTACCACTATATAAGACTACTCATAGCTTAAGCTTAATTACTACTACTCATAGGAAGGCCTACCCGGTAGGGATAGGGTTTTCCGAACTAGGGTTAGGGTTAGGGTTAGGACGATAGGGTTAGGGTTAGGGTTAGGGTTTGCTCTCTGTGGTTTTTCCTGTTTGGCTTTGGGAAACTCAAAACAAACTTCGTCTTTTTTTGTTTTTTGTTTTTTTGTCTGATTCTCAGCGTCGTCGTTCCATAAATATAATTTCGCATCTCATCTTTCACGCATAATCTAAATCTATCTGTGTTGTGGCGCCTAGAGTACAGTCTTTGGTGTTTCTTTTGTGTCATAGTACGGGTACCCGTATAGTCAGTCTTCTGTTTGTCTCAGTTATCATAAGTCTCACGCCGTATCGTCACTTTTTTAAGAAAGAAACATCATGAACATCTTCCGCCTCGCCGGCGACATGACGCACCTCCTGTCCATCATCGTGCTTTTATTGAAGATCCAAGCAACCAAAAGCTGCGCAGGAGTCAGCCTTAAGACACAAGAGCTGTACGCCGTCGTGTTCGTCACGCGGTACCTCGACCTCTTCTACTCCTTCATATCCCTGTACAACACCGTCATGAAGATCATATTCCTTCTGACGGCGTTCACCATCATATGGTACATGCGGAAGCACAAGGTGGTGTGCCAGACATACGACAAGGAACAGGACACGTTCCGCGTGCTCTTCCTGATCGTGCCGTGCTTCGTGCTCGCTCTGCTCGTCAACCACGAGATGAGTGTCACGGAGGTGCTCTGGACCTTCTCCATCTATCTCGAGGCGGTGGCCATCTTGCCTCAGCTCGTGCTGCTGCAGCGGACGAAAAACGTAGACAACCTCACGGGCAACTACATCTTCATGTTGGGAAGCTACCGCGCACTGTACCTCGTCAACTGGGTGTACCGCTACTTCACGGAACTCGGATATCGCCAGTGGATCGTGTGGGTGTCCGGAACCGTGCAGACGTGCGTTTACCTCGACTTCTTCTATTACTACGTGCAGGCTTGGCGCAACAACGAGCGCATGAAGCTTCCGGGCTAAAGTGTTCAGAACGAAGGGAAAAAAAAAGACACAACACGGGGCGACGGGCGCAGTGGTACAGGCGGCTTTTGTGTAATTTTGCAGCGCTCAAGCAGCAGTTTCCACCTCTCCACACGTCGCGTGGCTTTTATTCTCACAAACTATTATGGGAAAAAAAGAGAGTGATATGAAAGTTACACAGCAAGTTGTTTTGCCAAATTAGGCTAGCTTACCACCAATCAAGTCCTTCATGCTCTTCTCGAAGTCCGCGTTGCTGACATTGCGCAGAGCACGCGCGAAGAACACCTTGAACTCGTGCGGATTGATGAAGTTGTCGCCGCTCGTGTCGAAGTCCTGTTTTTGTTTTTTTGTTTTTTTGGGGGTCAGTCTTTCGTCACGTCTACAGGCCGGCTATCCTCACACACATCCTTGCGTCCTTGTGCAAAGCTCGACGCACCTTGAATATCTCCTTGAGCTGTTCCTCGTTCATTGCTGTGCTGCCATACTTGCTCGTGAAGTCGGCAATTTCCTTGAAGTCAATTTGGCCACTGTTGTCCACATCAATTTTCTCAAACACGCGATTCAGCCACCCCTGCCTCCACTCGCTGAGTCCATACTCGTCCTGCAACGCCTGCTCCTTGTCTTCGAAGCTCAGGAAGTCCACCATGTACTGAATGGGAAGCAGCGGCTTGGTCACGACGAGTCGCTCGTACATGTTGGCAATCTTCTCCTGAATGTTATGCGAGCTCTGCAAGTTTTGGTTGGCGTGGATGTGTGTGGTTGCGTTTTGCGTAAGTGGACTGTGCCATACGTCTCGCAGTTTTTTATTTTTTTCTCGACTTGTCTTCCCAGTTTCTCCTATTCTGAGAAGTGCCACATGCACAGAAAGTCCGCGCGGTGGGAATGGACGCAAGCAAGGAAAGGCGAAACTTCCCCTATTTGAGTAGAGCAAGGTTGCGCGCGCGCGCGCGCGCGCGCGTCTGGGAGGACGTTGTGCATGTGCGTGAAAGCAGTCCACACGCACGCAAAGCGTTGGGTTGTTGAGCCCGCCCGCCCGCCCACCCTCCCTTAAGGAGTTAAGTTCAGGCGGGCGTCGCCCAATTCACCGACCGACCGACTGGCCAAAAGCTCCCGCCCGCCCCCCTCCTTTGCACACCCAAAACCCAACGAACAAGCAAGAAGCAGAGCCACGGATAAAGGACGCACCAGGTACTCCATGTTGCTATCTTTGATGGAGGCGTCCATGTCGTAGAAGACGGTGGACGCGGCATCGGCGTCCGAGAGCGGGAGCGTCGTGGCCATGGCTCACGTACAAGTTGTGTAAGCGAAAGGCGAGGGGAAGGGAAGGGCAACCTCGACAAGAAAGACCCACCTTGGAAGGAGCAACCCGTCTCCGACCTCTCCGACCTAGTCTATGGGCGAGGGGGAGGAGCCGTGGCACCACCTAAGGTTAGGTGGGTTTTGTTGACGGGAACGACTATGTACTGTACGGTAAAGGGTTTACCAATAGTATGTAAAAAACAACACCGTTCATCCTACGGCTCTAAGGTTACAGGGTAGGCTCTATCGTAAGGGTACAGGAGCTAAGGTTAGCTAGGGTTAGGGTTACAGGTTAGGGTTACAGGTTAGGGTTACATGTTAGGCTAGCTAGGGTTAGGGTTACAGGTTCGGGTTACAGGTTAGGGTTTCGGCTCTCCCCTAGTCTACCCGAGCATGATTTCTTCCAGAGAAAGAATTTAACCTTAGGTTCCCAGGCGTATCCCCCAATCCCTGGAATTTCGAAAGGCGCGGCTGCTTCGCTCCCCGGTACTCATAGCCCATATTGGCTTCGCGTGGTGCGTTAGGGCTGGGGATTAGTTTGGATCGAAGGCGCCAGTTGTGTCCGTCCCACCGTATGGCCGCTCCTCCGCCTCCTCCTGGGGCTGGGCCACCGCCACCTCCACCTGGTCTCGGGAACGGGCATTACCGCATGCCGCCGGGGCACGGGATGGGGGGGAGTGCTGCGCCACTCCAGCCACAACAGACCGCACTTTCGGGACTCGCGGGGAAACCCATGGCGCCACCGACGACGATGATGGCGGGGGCGGCGCGACCGCCACCTCCGCCAAACGCTGCTGCAGGAATGACGGGCGCAATTCCATCAAACGGAAACCACGCGATGGGAGCGGCGATGCCACCACCTCCACCGGCAAGGGGCATGGCGGGAGGACCTCTGCTCGGGCCGGGAGCGGCGAGCGGCGCACCTCCACCGATGCCGCCGATGCCTGCAGCACCTATGGCAAGCCAACCGCCGCCGCCAAGGATGCCCTCAGCACCTTCTTCCTCACCGATGCCACCTCCGCCCATGGCGGGACCTCCGGGTGCGATGATGCCCACCATGCCTGGACCACCGCCGGGCGGCGTGCCCGGCGCGTTTAGACCAGGAGGCATGCCACCACCTCCACCCACATCCGCCGCTGGTGGCACGGCGGGATTTCCGCCACCGCCAACAGCAACTGCACAACAACTACAGCCGCCACCACCACCACCACAACAACAGTATCAACAACCACCAAACGCACCGCCACCACCACTACCACAAATGCCACAGCCACCAGCAAACAACGCCTTCCGACCAGCTCCACCGTCTGCAGTGCCACCGCTTGCCCCCGCGCCGAAGCAGCAGCAGCCTATGGCGCGAAAGCAGAACACGTCGGGCAGCAACCGCATCGACCCTTCGCAGATCCCACGACCAAAGGCGTCGCCGCTCGATGCTAAGGCGACAGTGTACATGACGCGCGTGACGCCGTCGGGAAATGTGCAGCATCCGTACCCGACGGTGGCAAATGTGCCGCCGCCGGCATCGCGAAGCTCGTTCGTCGTTCAGGACACGGGAAACTGCTCGCCGCGCTTCATGAGAGCGAGCGTGAACAACGTGCCGTGCACGTCCGAGCTGCTGGGAACGAGCGGACTGCCGCTCAGCATAGCCGTCTCGCCGCTCGCCGTTGACGCCGCAACGATCACGCTGCCCATCGTGGACCTCAGCAGCGACGCCACGGCGGTGCCCACTCCAGGTGCGGCGGCGTCCAGCCAGCCGCCTCCCGGTCCCGTGCGCTGCGCGCGCTGCAAGGCTTACATCAACCCATTCTTCCGCTTCGTCGACGACGGCAAGCGCATGAAGTGCAACATGTGCGGGCACACGCAGGAGGTTCCGCCTCACTACTTCAGCCCCGCGTACGGCACGGACGGCCGTCGTGCGGATCACGACACGCGACCCGAGCTGCAATTCGGAACGGTGGAGTACGTCGTGAGCCCTCAGAGCGAGTACAGCGTCAGGCCTGCCATGCTTCCCGTGTACGCGTTCGTCATCGACGCGAGCCGAAACGCCAAGATGAGCGGCGCATTTCACGCCACGATCGAGGCTGTGATTGGGTGCGTGACGTCGCTAGCGGGCGGCGACCGCGCGCGCGTTATTGTGGCGACGTATGATCGCCACGTGCACTTCTACCGCGTGTCGCCGGATCTCGAGGGCCACCAGCTGCTCGTCGTACCTGACATCGACGAGCCGTACGCGCCGACTTCGGGGCTGTCCGAGCTTGCGTGTGACGTGTCCAAGTGCTCGGAGAAGCTCGTGGAGGTGCTGCAGGGCCTGCTCGAGGCGGCTTCGTCTGCGCAGCCCACGGCAGCGGCGGGCATGGCAAGTGCCGGCGGTGCCGCGGTGGAGTCCACCATTGCGGCGATGAAGGGCAACGGAGGTAAGCTGCTTTGGTTCTGCGCGTCGATGCCCGACGTGGGCATTGGCAAGGTGACGTCCGCGCCAGGCGCCGGGCCAGGCGCGCCGTCGATGTCTGCGGACCACAAGGATGCCATGAAGATCATGCAGTCGTCTGTCAAGCACTACGCGGACTCGGCGAAAATTGCGGCGGAGCACCAGATCTGCGTGCACCTGCTCACGCTCGCTGGCCCGGTCGCTGGCGCCGCCGCAGGAGCTGCTGGCGCGGGATCTAGCCTTCCGATTGGCCTCGTGAACCTCGCCCCTCTCGCGACGAACACTGGCGGCGACGTCAGGCACTACCCTGCGTTCCGCTACGAGGTGGACCGAGAGCAGGTTTTGAGCGACGTGCGGTGGATCGTCAGCCGCCCGCAGGGTTTGGAGGCGCTGATGCGCGTGCGCTGCTCCGCCGGACTCAGCGTTATCGACTACTCGGGGTCGTATTGCCGACGAACGCCCGTTGACGTCGACCTTCCGTGCGTGGACTGCGACAAGAACATCTTTGTTCGGCTGCGCTACGACGACACGCTGCAGGAGTCCGAAGAGTGCTGTGTTCAGGCTGCCGCGCTGTACACGTCGCCGGATGGCACGAGGCGCATTCGCGTGCACACGCTGAGCCTGCCCTGCAGTAGCGTTCTTGGCAATGTGTTCCGCGGCGCTGACCTCGAGATAAACGTCAAGCATCGCCTCGTGGAGACGTGCCAGATGCTGCCCGTTAAGCCACCCGCTCAGATTAAAGAGCATATCACGTCGCGGTGCGTCGACACGCTGTACGCGTACCGCAAGTTCTGCGCCACGAACAGCAGCAGCGGCCAGCTCATCTTGCCCGAGGCTCTCAAGCTGCTTCCACTGTACACTCTTGCGCTGAACAAGGCGATGGGACTCCGCATGGAGCCTGAGATTGATGAGCGCGTCGCATGGATGCACGACTGTTTAAGTTTAAACGTCGACAGCTCGATGGACACAGTGTACGGCCAGCTGATGCGCGTGGACGACGTTCTGCTCGAGTCGGATTCCGCGGCGGCGGATGGCGCCGTGCCTGATGTTCCGCGTAAGCCGAGCCCGCTTAGTCTGAGCTCCGAGGGCATCGATGCTACCGGCATCTACCTGTTTGCGAATGGCCGCGACCTTCTCTGTTACGTGGGAAAGCGCGCGGACCCGAGTTTGGTGCACGACCTGTTCGGCACGGACGACCCCGACACGCTGTGTGGCAACGGCCCGCGGTTATGGACGCTCATGGAGTTCGACTCGGTGCACAGCAAGCAGTTCACCTCGATCGTGCTTCACACGAGAACAGAGCGATGCAAGCACATGCGCCTGCGTCTGCTTCGCCACGGAAGCCGCGAGGAGACGCTGCGATTTTTCGACTCGTTAATCGAGGACCGCAGCACGGCGGGCATGAGTTACGTGGAGTACCTCTGCCACGTGCACCGGCAAATCCAGAACAAGTTTGTTTGATGGCGAAGATAAGGAAACGAGGAGGGGGGGAAGGGCGGCGGAGAAAAGGGGGAGAGAGAGAGATGGGGGGGCGTGGGGGTCAAAGCACATGTACAGCGCATATATATGTGTGCGTGCGTGTGTGTGTGTGTGTGACTGTGTGTGTGTATGTGTTTGTGTGATGAGAGGAATGGAGGGACGAGGGAGTGACACGTGGTTCTTTTTCGTTTAAAAAAAAATTCATTTTCGCGTTCTTAGTCTATGATGATGCTGTTTACAAATCACGAAATTTGATTTTCGTAAAAAAATAAACATGGATGTGTCGCCGTCGTTATCTTTTTCCTTCAGGTCATTTGTTTTTTTGTCAAATACGCCGCGTCTCCATTCGAGAGGAGGTTTCTGGTCGGCGGACCGTCACACACAAGAACAAACGGCAACACTGCACTCCATGTTATTTTTTTTTGTTTTTTCAACACCCAAAAACAGCACCACAGGTTTTGGTTAGCTAGTCTACTTGGCAGCCTTCTCAAGCTGCTTGAGGATGCCAACCGCCTTGTTGATGGTCTTCTCCTTCTTCTTGAAGGATTTCTCCTTCTCGGTGAATGCCTTCTTCTCCTCCGCCAGCTCCTTCTTGATCGTCTTGAGTTCCTCCTCCTTCTCCTTCTTGGCATCGGCGATCTCAGACTTGGACTTTCCAGCCTGCTTCTCGATGAACGCGATCTCGTTCGCCGCGCAACCCTTTTTGGTCACGGCGTTACAGACGGGCTTGTTGAGCTTGCTTTCGACGAAGCCCTTGAGCTGGTCGAAGTCGCGCCCACCCTGATAGTCCTTTCCGTTCTTCTCACCTGCCATGTAGTACTTGATGGTGGGGTACCCTCGCACGCCAACCTTCTGGCATACGTTTTGGCCGGCAGCCGTGCAGTCGACGTCAACGATCATCACGGAGTCCGAGTCCTTGTAGTTTTGTCCAAGCTTGTCCCAGTCGGGCTTCATGGACTTGCAGTGTCCTCACCACGGCGCGAGGAACTTCACGAAGACGTTCTTGCCCGATCCGAGCACGGCGGAGTCGAAGTTACTGTCCGTTCCCTCGAACGCGCCCTTCGCAGATGCGAAAGAGCAGAGCGAAAGCACAACCAGCGAGCGCAGAAACGAAGCCATCGCCCTTCACACGCAGAAGAATGACAGGACAAGACAAGAAACGAAACGACAAAAGTCTGCGTCACCGAAGAGGAAGGGGAACGAATTAGGGGTTCGGGGGAATTCCGGGGGGAGGAAGGGGAAAAGTTGACAATGAGACAGGGAAATTAAACTCCAACGCAGATCAATGGTGGGTGAGTGACAGCAGGAGAGGACATGACGTGGTGTGGTGTGGTGTGGTGTGGTGTTCATGTGTCAAACCAAAGCAAACATCCATGAAATGGGACAGGTTGTATTGACTATATATTTTTATTTACTTTTAGATGTAACAAGTTTCAGTTAAGTGAGGAGGGGGAAAGGGAAATTTAGAAATTTGGAAAACAAACAAACGATGACGATGACGTTGATGTTGATGTCGACCATCCATCCATCCATCCACCGTTCAGCTAGTAAGCCGTCGCGGCAGGTAGCGCGTGGCTGCGCCGGTAGCGCGTCCCGCACGCGTTGCACAGGCACGGCTTCGACGGCGGGCCGCGGCGCCACTGCGGAGACTCCGTCGCGCCGCAGTGGTTGCACGGTCCACCCGGCTGTGTGGGGGTTAGGGTTTGGGTAGGGTTAGGGTTAGTGAATGGAGGTTTCTGGAGAGGTGAGAAAAAAATCAAACAGGCGGGGGGCGAAGCATGGATTTTGATTGGATGGGGGGGTCGAATGGGCCATCGAAGCCGTCCGCGGCTTCCCACGCCATTGGTCGGCGCGAAAGGTCCAGCTCCGGAAGAATCTCCCCCCAGAGAGGCTGCGAGCGGAGTCCGGCGGCGCTGCAACCCGTCCCCAAAAGGGCAGCAAAAACAGGCAGGGGACCCTCCTTTTTCGTACCTTGTACGCCCCGGCCAGCGGCACGCGCCTCGTCGACGGCGTCTGCGGTGGCACCACCGGTTTCGGCGTCGGTATCGGGCTGATGCTCCTCGGGTCGACGTCAGGTCCCAGCATTGCAAGCATGTCGTCGACGTCCGCCGGCGTAGCCAAGCGCGCCGTGTCGCCGTCATCCTCGACGCGAACGAGGCGGTACAGCTGCGGTTTCGCCTGAGGCGCCTTGCTGGTAGCGGCGTCGTCGTCAGAGTTGTGCGCGTTCAAAAGCTGCGACAGGCTGAATGTTGAGCTCTCGACGCGCGGCATTCCCAGTCCCAAGTGCTTTGTCGTCGTCATTGGCACAGGCGCGGCCATGATGTGCTCCTGCACGGTGGTTGTGGTCGCCATGGTTCTGATTTTGCTGATAGTGTTTGGGTCGAACAAGGACGAAGTTGATTGTGTGCAGAAGCCCCAGCGTATCCCTGTATTGTCAAAGTTTGCGGGATAGGAGAAGTGTCCCATTGATGAACGGCGGGTTCGAGTTAGAGAAATGAAAAAAATACACAAATTCAAACTTAACAAACAACTAATGATGACCGATGAGGCAACAAACTACATACCTATCAAATTTATGTACCAATCAGCCAATAATGCGTCACTTGAGTCACAGTCCCAATCCAATCACAAGCCAGTCAAATCCCCAGCACCCGGCAGAACCAATCCCAGTGTCCCTACTGCTTCCCTACCAATCCCACGAGTCCCTAACCGTGTTCCCAGAGATGCCCGCAAGAGCCCGTGCGAATGCGAATGCGAATGGTGGGATAATGAGGGGGAGGTTTTGGAGGGCGGGGAAGCTCCGGAGGGGAGGAGATTCCCTTTCCCGGGAACAATGAATCCGGGGCCGGGGATTTGCATTTGATTAAAGGGGCGATTTCCAAATGGGTTCAGATGAAGGGTCGACATTCCTTCTTTGGGAAAACGAATAATGAACCATCATGAATGTCTTGAATGAGGGGTGCGTGGTTGGTTTGGGGGACCCCGGATCCGGATGGCTTGCAACGTTGCTCCGGCCGCAAGCCAGCATGATGTCACTAGGAAGTCCATCCATACTTCCTATGGATGGCAAGGGTCTTATGGGTTAGGGTTACAGGAGGATTAGTACGAGAGGTTGATTTGGGTGACGCACTCGTCCTCCTCCTCCTCCTCCTCGTCGTCGTCCTCTGATTCCGTCCTTCTGCAAGCCTGGTTCTCTCTGGGAATCTGCTTCGGTTTCCGCCTCGTCGCTTGCTGTCTCTTTCATGATGAAGCACATCTGCCATAGTGCCATGTTCAAGGCAAGCAGAAAGAAGAAAGGTCAAAGGGGCAGACTGCAGAAGGAGGGGCCAACCACTGGGCCAACCCCCAAACCAAACCAAACCCCCAAACCAAACCCCCAAACCAATCCAAACCCCCAAACCAAACCAAACCCCCCAACCAAAAAGCAAGCAAAAAGGCGAAAAAGCGCGTCCGTCCCCAGGCAGGCCACCACACAACACCACCCAACCCAGCGTATGTAAAAGTGTCCGGGGAAACCATTCCCCTATCCGCTTCTTTTCTCACAAGCTTCCTTCCTTTTCGCCATGGCGGCGGCAGCACGCTTTCATGCTCATGCTCATGCCCTCTCTCTCAGGTCTTCGTCTCGTCTTCCACTTCGCTCCTGCCGTATAATAGGAGGGCGTGGTTGGGATAATAGTGTGGTTGCCGCCCCTCAGGGCTGGGTTAGGGTTAGGGCCGTGTCAACGCCCTCCGCGGAAGAAGAGTCGTCGCTCTTCTGCGGACCGGACGGACAAGTCATGGACCGGCCTGGTGGAGTGTCCCTGGTCGCCGACTCCGCATCGAAGCTGTACCACATTCACACCATGGGATGCCAGATGAACCTCGCGGACAGCGAACGCATGGCGGGCGCGCTCGAGGCGGAAGGATACGTGTGCACGCCTGACATTGACATGGCAAGCGTCGTCGTGTACAACACGTGCAGCATTAGAGACAAGGCGGAGCAGAAGGTGTACAGCGCAGTCGGACGCATTGCCGCCAAAAAGCGCAAGAGCATGGGTGACACGCGCATTGTCGTCGCGGGATGTGTCGCGCAGCAGGAGGGAGAGGCGCTGCTTCGACGCATACCGGAACTTGACCTCGTCATTGGACCGCAGCACGCACCTTCCATCGGACACCTGCTCGCGCAAGTCGAAACCACGGACGCGCAGCTGTGTGCGACGGAGGAAATTGACGGGCCCGTCGCGGAGGACGTCACCGCGCCGAAGCGAGACTCCAGCGTGTCCGCGTGGGTGAACGTCATCTACGGGTGCAACGAAAGCTGCACGTACTGCATAGTGCCGTCCGTGAGAGGTTCGGAAAAGTCGCGCGATGCCGACGCCGTCCTGCGCGAGGTGATTGCGTGCGCCGAAGCGGGGTACCAGGAGGTGACTCTTCTAGGCCAGAACATCGACGCGTACGGGCGAGACCTGCCCGGCGTCGCCGACGACGGCAGCGGTCGGAGGCTGTGGACCTTCTCGGACCTCCTGCGCAAGGTGGCCTCAGATCCTCTGTGCCCGCCACGCGTGCGCTTCGCCACGAGCCATCCGCGATACTTCACCAGGAGGCTCGTTGACACCATCGCGGAACTGCCGCGCGTGTGCCGGTACTTTCACATCCCATTCCAGAGCGGAGACGACGAGGTTCTGCGCCGCATGGCGCGAGGGTACACGGCGCAGCGGTACGAGGACATTCTCGCGTACGTTCGCGAGAAGATGCCCGATTGCAGCATCACCGCGGACGCGTTTGTGGGATTCCCCGGAGAGACGGAGGAGCAATTCGAGCGAACGTGCGATCTCGTTCGAAGGTGCAAGCTGGACAGCGTGAACACCGCGGCGTACTCGCCGCGCCCGGGAACGCCCGCGGCTGTCTGGGACGATCAGGTGGCTGACCTCATCAAGCAGGACCGCCTGCAGCGCCTCAACGCGGTGGTCGCGGAGGTGGCGGAGGAGGCGAGTCAGCGATGGCTTGGTACCGAACAGTGGCTGCTCTTTGAGGGCGTCGACGCAAAGGATGCCTGCATTGCGTGGGGGCGTACAGATGGCAATCGCAAGACGTGGGTGCGTTGTGCGAGCGAGGCGGAGGCGGAGGGGCTCGTGGGCAAGTTTGGGCGTGTCACCATCACCGAAGCTCGTGCGTTTAGCCTGAGCGGTGACCTGCTCGAGGTTGTGAGCGAACCGGATAGATTGTGAACGGCGGCCCTGTTTGGGGTCCCAAGTAATAATAAAAGTAAGGCCATATGCTGATTTTACACACAAAATGAGGTACTTTATACAAGGACGATTTGGTTTACTGGTACATACACGCATACACATTCACTTGTTCTGGTCAGGCGTCGTCGCCTTCTTCTGGTGGGTCATCAGAGAACTTTGACTTGACGTGATAGAACTTGAAGGCTACCTTTTCCTTTTCTTCTCCTGCGATGACACCATCCACCTGCCCGGGAATAAAACCGCCACTCATTTGCAGTTCGAAGACTTCCGCCTCCTCCGGCGTTAGCGGCCTCTCGCCGTATTGATCGAAGTAAGCGTCTCCACCTGGACTACACTTTCGCACCACGTTCTCGAGGAACGCGAGTGGGTTGCTCTTCCCCCTCGGCGTCGACGCCGGCGTTCTCGGTTGTTGTTCGCCTGAAGTTGACGCTGGGGGCGTCGTTCGCGTAGGTGTCGTCGGAGCAGACCCGACCTGTTGTTGTTTGTCGTCGTCGTCGTCGTGCGAGGCTCGAGGAACGAGGTTTTTGTTCTCCTTAAACTTTCTCTCGTCCTCAGACAGGTGCCCTTGCAAGGGCAAGGACGTCAGAAGAGCACTCCTTAAGTCACCCTCACGTGCGTCAGGACTTGCGTCAGGGTCAGGCTCAGGAGAGAGTGCTGATAGAGAAGGAGAGGCGGCCGCAGAGACTGAGACTGAGGTGACGGAGGTCCTGAGGTTGGCATCTTCCACAGTCAACTTCTTCTGCAGGAGCGAGTCGCGCGCCTGCATGGACTCGCGCAGACGCTGGTCCAGCAGCGCGGACGCATCGACGTCCGCGCCAACACTGGACGCGGACATGGCAGATACGAGGTATGACACGGCAAGGGCCGAGATCGACCGACGTTTTGCGGACCCTGCTAACCCTAACCCTAACCCCTATACCCTAATCGCCCCCCTCTTCCTCGCGCCATCTCTCCATGCAGGCTGTTCTGCTCGGGTGTGGCGGCGTCGGGCGCGCGGTGCTGCGCATCGCCACGTCGGGCGCAGAGACCTCCGCCTTCTCCTTCCTCGCCGTCCTTGACTCGTCAGGGGGCATAATCTGCGACGGCGACGTCGCTCTTGTGAAAGCTGTCCTTGCGCACAAGGAAGCGGGACACTCGCTAGCGTCATTCACCGGTCACGGCAAGCAGGGCTTGCCCAAGGACGACGTCGTCGCGCAGATCAAAGCGCAGTCGCTGAAGTTTGCGGTCATCGACACGACGGCTGCCGACACGGTGGAAGAGCTCGTCAGCTTCGGTGCGAGTGCAGTCGTGCTCGCGAACAAGAAACCGGTCGCCGACGCAAGTGCGGAGAACTACAAAAAGCTCGTCTCCGCAGCGACGTTCCGTCACGAAAGCACCGTAGGAGCTGGCACGCCCATCCTCGCGACGGTAAGGAGGCTTCGTGCTGGGCTCGATAACCCGACGCGCATTGAAGGGTGCATGAGTGGCACGCTCGGGTTCGTTTGCAGCGGCTTGGACACTGGGAAGCCACTTAGTGAGGTGGTGCGCGAGGCGAAGGCGCTCGGATATACGGAGCCAGACCCGCGAGACGACCTCAGCGGAACGGACGTGCAGAGGAAGGCGCTCATCCTTGCGCGCTCTTGTGGCCTCGACCACCTCGAGATGAAGGACGTTCCCGTCGAGCCTTTGTATCCTCCGTCCATGGGACCGGAGAATATGGACGTTGACGCATTCATGGCCAACCTCGGAAGCCTCGACACGGACATGGCGTCGCGCGTTGCGGCTGCGAAGGAGCGCGGTGAGGTTCTGCGATACTGCGGCACAGTTGACGTTGCTGCCGGCAAGGCGTCGGTGGGACTTGTCGCGGTGAAGAGCGACAGCCCGCTCGGCCGTCTGCAGGGGGCGGACAACATGTTTGTGATCCACTCCAGCATCTACGCGGAGCGACCACTTGTGCTGCAAGGTGCTGGTGCGGGCAACGAGTGCACGGCAATCGGTGTGCTCGCCGATCTGAAGGAGGTGATATGATGAAAAACCTCAGTAATATCATACATACACATACACATTTTCTTACACAATCAAAACTTCTTCCAGCACATCCTCCAAGCGAGTCAGAGGCACCGCAGTGATGCCAGGTTTGTCGCGCTGCACCTGCTCTGACGAGCCAGGCGCGACGATGAGTCGCTCGAAGCCGAGACGGCGAGCCTCTCCCAAACGACGTGCAAGCTGCGTGCATCCGCGAAGCTCGCCGCCGAGTCCAACCTCCGCGGCAAACGCAACGCCAGGCGCCACACGGCAGCCTTTCATGCTCGCTGCAACGGCAACGCAAACCGCCAGGTCCGCTGACGGGTCCGTGATGCGCAGTCCTCCCGTCACGTTGAGGTACACCTCGTAGCGGTACACGGGAAGCTTCGCCGACTTGGAGAGAATCGCGAGCAGCATGTGCATGCGGTTGATGTCCACGCCCGTCGCAACGCGCCTCGCCGGAACGTCCTTCGGGACGGAGTTGGCCAGCGCTTGCACCTCAACAAGAACTGCACGCGACCCCTCGACGCACGCAGCCACCGCCGCGGGACCGCCCGTGCCTGCTTCTCCGGCGAATTTGAGCGACGCATCTGGCAGCGCCTCCATACCACGCGGCGTCATTGCGAACAGGCCCACCTCGTCCGTAGGCCCGAATCGATTCTTCAGCGCGCGCAAAATGCGACCCGGTCCACCCGCGACGTCGTTCTCGAGGTACAAGACGGCGTCGACGACGTGCTCGAGAACCCGCGGTCCTGCAATCTCTCCAGCCTTCGTGACATGTCCAACGAGAAGGATGGGAATGCGCTGTCCCTTGGCAACGCGGAGCAGAGCCGCCGCGCACTCTCTCACCTGCGTCACGGATCCAGCGGCGCCCGTAACGCCGTCAAGGTAGACCGTCTGAATCGAGTCGACGACAATCGCGGCAGGTTGCAGGGAAACCGCGAGTTGCAGCACATCGTCGACGGACGTCGTCGCGTGCACGAGAAGTGACTCGTGCGCCCCGTCGAGCACAGGAAGTCTCGTCGCACGGTGAAATACCTGCTCCTCGCTCTCTTCGCCGGAGACGTACAGCACATTCTTCGGCGTATTTGTGGCGGCGGCACCGTTCGCAATCATCGCCGCGAGCTGCAGAAGCAGGGTTGACTTGCCCACACCCGGCTCGCCTCCGACAAGCGTGAGTGAGCCGGGCACGACGCCACCACCGAGCACGCGAGCGAGCTCTTTGCCCTCCTCGTTGGTGAGAGCGATTCTTCTCGAGCTGGCTGTTTCGTTTTTGTCATTGTTTCTTTCGTCCTCAGCCACCTGCTTCAGCGTTCTCGGTTGTGTATCGGTTGTGCTTACCCACGCGACGTTCTGCCTTGCTTTGCTTTGTCTCATGGCGGCATCCGCGGTGCGTGCGCCTGACTTGGTTGTTGAGTTTTTCTTCTCCTTGGGTATGTAGACCTCAACGATTGTGTTCCACTTTCCACACCCTTGGCACTTGCCGACCCACTGCCTGCAGTCCCATCCGCACTCCGTGCATACGTACGCTGATGGTGCGGCTTGCGACGCCGCTGAAGAAGAGGACGGCAGAGATTTACAAACAAACCTATGGCGCCAAACTCCTCCGAGGGAAATGCGAGGAGCACTGTGAGAATGAGCGTGGGGATGACATGAGACGTGCATGGACGAGTTGCGACGAGGTAACTGACAAGCACGAACTGTATTTTTTGCCTCTGAAAGGAATCTCCCCTTTGATTGGAATCCTGAGCGGATTTCTTTGATTTTTTTGTTGAAGTGACACGTACGCTTATTAACGTGATCGCGAGACAAGAATGAAGAACATGGAGACGGTGACTGAACGATCATCACCACCATCACCATCACGACGAGTGAACACACCTTGTGAACGACACACACACCGAAGGGAAACGGCTCCCCTTGGACACTAATCCCCGGACAGCCGGCCGGACCAGGTCCAGGTGGCCGGACCCGAATGCCGGGCCCGGGGCGGGGACGTTAAAGGAGAGTCGTTAAAGGTAGGGTTTCCCGGTGGGAGGAGGAGGGTTTCCGAACGTTTTGTTTGGACCGGTCTTTTGTTTGGCGCGTTCCCTTTCCCCCCGGCCCCGGCTGCCCAAGGCGTTTTTCGGTTTTTCCTCCTTCCTCCCCCCTCCACTCTTCCCTCTCATTTTATTTTTCACTTTCACTTTAGGTTTCACAATCATGGCGCCTCCCGTCCTCTCAAGTGTGATGTTCCAAGAGACGTTCTGGTCGTCCTTGAGCGCCTTCCTATTGTGTGGATCCGTGCACTTCTCCAAACTCGTCATGCCTCACGTCGCGACCCTAACGAACACCTACACGCCGGAATTCGCATACCTCGTAGACAGCACCAACACACTCCTGCTCACGCTCTTCGTTCTACTCGTCCTGCTCGCACTCCCGCCGTTCGCGGGACGCGCACACTACAACCCGTGCGTCACCATCTTCAACCTGTTCGGGGGAGCGTGCACGATCGACCAGGCGATCCTGAGGCTCTTCGGACAAGCGGCGGGAGCGACTGTCGCCGTTTACGGGCTGGGGAAGTTCATCGCGCTCTTTCCCAAGGAACTCGAAGGCGTGCCGCTCGCAGCGCCCAAGATCGCCACTGGCGTCGACTTCCAGACCGCTGTCATGGTCGAGGCGGGCGTCGCAGCCACCGTGATCTTCGCAAACGGACTCATCGACATGATGGGACTCCTGCCCACGCCGCTCAAGCAGGTGGCGGGCGCGGCTGTCTACATCGGCGTGCTCGTCGCGGAGCAGGGAAAGTACACGGGAAGCATCATGAACCCGCTCACGGTCATGGCACTCATCGCGCACGAGCTCGGCGGGTACGCCCCGCTTGCGCTTGACGAGCTGCGCATCGCCGAGCACCTCGCGCCGTACGCGCTTGGCGCCTTTGCGGGAAGCGCGGCACTGGGCGTCGTCATGCGCATCCTCGGACTCGTCCCTGGCCAGTCTGCGCGTCGCAACGTTCAGTCTGCTCGGGGGGGTAAGCAGAAGATGAATTGATTTGGGTAAAGTTGAAATGATGGACACATTAAAATGGCTTACTTATTCAAAAAAATCTAGTGGCGACCACGCCGATCGCCTCGTCGATCTGGGCTTCGGCTGCGCGGCCGTTCACGCCGTCCACGATCGCGGTAGTCACGGTTATCGCGATCCCGGTCACGCCGATCGCCTCGTCGATCTGGACTCCTGCTTCGGCTGCGCGGCCGGTCACGCCGTCCACGATCGCGGTAGTCGCGATCCCGGTCACGCCGATCGCCTCGTCGATCTGGACTCCTGCTTCGGGGACGCTCGCGCCGTCCACGGTCGCGATCGTCTGGTGGCCCCGGTGGTGGTGGCCCTCGTCTCATCGGCGGGTTCGGGCACTCTCGTGCAAAGTGGCCAGGCTGGCCGCAGTTGAAGCACGCCATCGGCGGACGCCCACCCATCATCATATGCGGTGGCGGAGGCCCGCCTGGCCCACCCATCATCATATGCGGTGGCGGAGGCCCTCCTGGACCACCCATCATCATGTGTGGTGGAGGCATCATGCCACCACCGCCACCGCCGCCTCTCGACTCATGGTCTCTGTCTTTTCGCTCGCCGCCACCATCCTTGCCGCCGCCACCACCACCGCCGAGCTCAACGGCGTCCTCGTCGTCGTCGTCGCCGCGTCCTCTGCCTCCACCCAGCGGCGGTGGCCCGCCCCACATCTGCGGCGGCCCGCCCCACATCTGCGGCGGCCCACCCCACATCTGCGGCGGCCCACCTGGCGGCCCACCCCACATCGGTGGTGGCCTGTGCATGCCTCTCCCGCCCATCATACCGCCACTCGCCATCTGCGGCTCGTCCTCGGTCGTGGCGATACGCCCGCTCATGCTGCACTCCTCGCGCTTGCGCAGCACTTCCTCCCGGTACTTGTTCCAGGTTTCTGGGTCAAAGTCGTAGTTGAAGTAGTCCGTCAGCTGCGCCTTTTCGTCGTACCACTTCTGCTGAGGGGCTTGTATGTAGTCGATGTCGAGCTCGAAGATGTCGCCGTGCCCAAGGTTTGTGAACTCCTTGTACTCGTCGGGTAGAACCTTCGTCTGTCCTGGCAGCTTTATGATGAGGTTCGTCCTGCCCTTCGCCTCGCTCGGCCAGACTGGCTGGTCGAGGTTGTCGCACTGCGCTTGCAGTTGCGCGACGCGCGGCGGCAGGAGGAACTGGCTCTTCTGCATGCGCTGCATCGGCGCGCCATATGCGCCCGCCCCTGCCCCTGCCCCTGCGCCTGCCCCTGCACCCGGCGGCGGCGGCCCACCTGGCGGCTTGGGCATGAGTGGTGGTCGCGGCATGTGCTGAGCAGCCCCTGGAGGCGGCGCGGACGGCGGTGGTCGCGGCGTGAATCGCGCGACAGGCTGAGGCGCGGGTGCGGGGTCGTCAGGAAGCGCCCACGCGTCCGCGGCGCCGTTACTATTGTTGGCACCTGTACCTGTACCTGCACCTGTACCTGCAGGCACTTCGCCGTACAGCGCGGCGAGCTCGTCGGCGTCGTCCGCCATGGTGGAAAAGGGCGGGGATGGGAATGGCCGAATGGGGAAGGGAAGGCGCCGCCAATACCAGGTCAGGGGCTCTGGTCAGGGGGAGGGGAGGGGGGGAGGGGCCGAGGACTCTGGCCAAGGATGAAAAAACCCTAAAGGTTTCCCCCTACTTCTTGTAGCCTGTAAACCTTTAGGGTTCGTTCTAAAACCCTAACTCAGTAACCCTAACCCTAACTCAGTCACCCTAATCCTAACCCTAACCCTAACTGATTGCTCCCAACCCCTACCGGGTACAGCCCGAACAATCTTCCCTCCCCTTTTTTCTTTTGCCATTTGTCAGTCTCTCCGGGCACTTTTGCCTCCCACCCTCCGGACAGCCGGACGCACCTGCGCACCAACTCATCCACTTCAGAGACATGGACGTCAGCCTTGTTCTCCGCCTGGGTTCGTAAGCCACACCATAGTACTGCCCTCTGCTCTGCTCATCTTCCATCTTTCTTTCATTCTTCTCGCACCTGGCATTTGTTTTGACGCTCGCTGGTTTCATTACTTTCGTACGTCACTGACCATGGCCTCTTCTGTACTGCACCCTGATTCTGGGGTGTGTGGAGTTACGGACGAGAAAGAGTTCGGTTCAGCTTCGGTTGCTTCGGTTGCCCGCTGTTCTTTGCCCGTTGTTGAGCGTTTGCACGTACACATTCGTGAACTATCCGCTATGCCGCTCTGGTTCCTCCGAGAATGCCAAAACGAATCGCTCACGCCAGGGAACGGACCCACGGACATTTGCAACAAACAGCTGTACATTGGAGACGTCTTCCACGCAACGGACCAACAAACCATGAAAGATTTCACGCACGCTGTCAACTGCACGCCAGACGCGCCGAACGCTTTCCCGGACAACGTCGTGTACCACCGAGTTCCAGTGCGCGACGACGAACAGGAGGATGTCGGCGCGAAACTAGACGATGCGGCTGACTTCATTCACGACGCAATCACCTCAAGCGAAAACGCTAAGGTCATCGTTCACTGCATTCAGGGCGTGAGCAGGTCTGTCACCGTCGCCATTGCATACCTTCTCAAGTACCAACGCGACGTCTTCCACACAAGCCTGTACGACGCTCTCGCACATGTGCGTGAAAGAAGGGGACCCGTGCGTCCGAACAACGCATTCTATCGCACGCTACGTGCTTTTGAAATGCGGCTCAGGCGTGGCGCGGGCGACGACGGTGATTTATCTCCCATACCGGACTTGTACCGTGACTGTGTCTTTGCTTAGTGGCAATTTATTAAATATTAAATCGTGTATGTATATAACTTTCAGTTAATGCAACGTCTTCTTAGTACCCACCGTCGTGCCAAGAGACGTCGAGGAAGGGGTAGGCATGTTGCACGATCGCTGCAGAAAGGTCATGCAGCGGTTGACGTTCAAAGGGAAATGCATTCGAATATCCATAAACGACGAATGACCCGTAGCCAGAGCGAGTGACGCCGTCGTTGCCGTCGCCATCACACCATGGATTAAACTCGATGCGCCCGCCACCAAGCGGTTCTACCTGCAGACGCCTTTTGTCATCAATCGCACGACACTCCCCAACCAGCTGCCGATAGCAGTCCATGTGGTATCCGTAGTCGTCCAATTCGTGAATGCGAACGACGAGCTTGCACTCGTCCGTCATCACGTCGCTGACTACACACAGCACGTACTTTCGTCTCCAATGCTTGTGTCCGTTAGACAGCGCGTCGAGGTTCGGCGCGCTCGAAATGCGCTCGATAAGGCCACCTCCTTCGACGGCGGCACTCGTGACAGTGCCGCGAATGTCGTCAAGCCACCTGTCCAGAAGACGACGAGCGAGAGAGTGTTCCCCAGGCACCTGCACCGGAGGCGATGCCGCATCGTCATTCTCGTCGCCGTAGAATGCTCTCGAGAGCATCGCAGCCTCCGACGCATCGGTCGCACCTCGTAAGGTAGCACGCAGGTAGTCGCGGTGGAACCAACGCACGTCTGCCAATTCCGCGTCGTTCGAACGGCCAAATGGCACGCGCGTCGGCGGCGCCGACGGCAAAGCCACCGTCTGCCCCGCTGCTCCAACAAGACGCGGAGGATTTTCGAATGTAGGCGGTGGTAGCTTCGTCTGATAACCCACCATCAAGCTTCGTGGGAAAGGCCATGGCTGACTCTCCTGGTAAATCATCTCTGCGTCGCTCACGTCGACGCCGCTCTCCTCCTGCACCTCGCGTGCGAGACACTGCTCGAAAGTCTCGCCGAGCTCGAGAAAGCCGGCAAGCGCAGAATAGCGTCCAGGAGGCCACTTGGGATTTCTGCCAAGAAGCACCCAGTCTCCGCTCGTGACAATCGTGATGATAGCAGGATCAGTCCTGGGAAATTCGCGTCGCGAGCACCCTTCTCCCGTGCACTTCGCGCTCTTCCCGTCGTCGGACCGATGCATCGGTGCGCCACACCGGCTGCAGAATTTGTTGGCAATCTGCCAGCTGACGAGCCCACAAGCCTTCGCGAGCACCGACGCGTCGTGCCTGCCAATGTGTGGTCCTTCAAGCTTCACCTCAGCAAATCGCGACGACGACGAAGAAGAAGAAGAAGAAGAAGCACCGTCGTCCGCGACGACGACGAACACGTGCGCGCCGCTTTCCTGCGTCCCGAGGTAGCTCGGCTTCGCGTCTCGCGCGAGTCGCCTTGCGTCGTCGCGGCCGAGATACTTCGCTTGCACGGGCTGTCCCGTCGCCTCGTCGGTGCTGATGAGCGCCTTTCTCGCGTTTTGGGACACGACCACAAAAAGCGACGACGGATCGTCGATGGCCTGCGACATGTCCAATATCTGATGCGTGTGATCGTGGAGCCGAACGTCCGCGTAGAAGGGCGGCAGGTCGTAGTGCCTCGTACTACTCAGGCCAAGTAAGTCTAAATCTCTCGCAACCACGTTATCGCGCTCTGACGAGGACGCGCACGGAGTGTGAACAAGTGCGCGCCGGCAAGTGTACCCCCCTGACGGCGGCGTGCTCAACCTACTCCTCACGCACCTGACGGCAACGACGGCACACCGCACGCTTGCAACGGCGGCCATATCGCTTTGTGAGTGATAATCCACACGGAAAATGTGGGGAGAAATGCCTCCGTAGAATGGGTGGTCGAGGAAATCGGATCGGGGAGATTGATGCGAGATTCCAAAAAGAACACAATTGGGGGTTAATCAAGGCAGGGTGGTAGATCGGTAGGCTTTTAAAAGAGCGTATACTTTATGGATAACTATGGATAGGTTTACTGTAGTGCACTCACTCGTCATCCTCATCCTGCTCCTTGATGATCTCATCCATCAGCTCGTCCTTGTACTCGTCGAACGTGCCGTGGTACTTCTTCACGGTGCCGTCCTCCACAATCCACACCTCGCTCACCTCCTCGTCATCGCACACGCGGCTGATCAGACGCGCGTCGTGGCTGATGATCAGCACGCCGCCTTCAAAATCTTCGAGCGCGTCCGCGAGTGCGTCGATCGACTCCATGTCGAGGTTGTTCGTTGGCTCGTCGAGCAGCAGAATGTGAGCGTTGCTGAGCGCGATGTCGGTGAACACGACGCGAGCCTTCTGGCCACCGCTCAACTTGTTGATTGGCTGCAGGTGCGCGTGGCCTGGCAGACCAAATCGGCCTAGCCTACCTCGCATCTCAGCCTCGCGCAGGCCGCTCTCGGGGAAGCGGTCGAGCAGATACGACACGGGGTTCTCGTCGTACGTGAGCTTATCGACGAAGTGCTGGCTGTACGTGCCAATGCGAAGCTTGTGAGCCCGCCGCGACTCGCCAGCGGTTGGCGTGAGGTCGCCGGTGATTAAATTTAACAGCGTCGACTTGCCCGCGCCGTTGGGTCCCACGATGGCAATTCGGCTCTTCGTGTCAATACCCAAGTTGATCTTCTTCATGCTGAAATCCGTTCGACCAGGGTACTCGAACTCGACGTCGTTCATCTGGATGGGAACGCTGCCGATGTCCGTAGGCTCCGGGAAGTGGAATTTCACCGAGTAGTCGTTCCACTTGCGCGGCGCGCGAGGCTGGTTCGCATCCTCATCGCCACCCATGTCCTGGCCGCGCTTGCGCTGCTGCTTGTTCTGCTTGTTCTGCTTCAGCTCCTGCTGACGATCGAGCTTCTTCTGCTTGTCGCTCGTGCCACTCGCCTTGGCCTGCTTCAGCGCCTTCTGGTACTTCTCGTACTCCCTGTTCGCCTCCGTGCGGCGCTGAAGGTAGCTCGACTCGAACGACTCGAAGTTGCCGCGGTACTGCTGGAGCTGCTGGTCGTGCACGTGCACGATGTCCGTGGTAACATCGTTGAGAAAGTCTCTGTCGTGACTGACGACGATGAGCGTCTTCTTCCACCTCTGCAGGTACTCGGTGAGCCACAGTGCCGCTCGCAGGTCGAGGTGGTTCGTCGGCTCGTCAAGCAGCAGAAGCGTCGGCTGAATGTACAGCGCGCGCGCGAGGCTGACGCGCATGCGCCAACCTCCGGAGAAGCTCTGCGTTGAGTTGTGCATGCTGAATCGTCCTGGAGTGTTTGAGAACCCGAGGCCGTGAAGAATTTTCGACGCACGCCCTTCGGCGGAATCCGCATTCTTCAGCCGCATCTTGTCGTACACCTCGTTCAGGCTGGTCGTGGCCTCCTTTTGCTTTTCGTCATCGAGCGACTCGTCGAGCGTGAGCGCCGACAACCTTTTCTCCTCCTCTAGCAGCTGCATGAGCTCGACGTCGGACTCAACCACAGCCTCCAGGGCAGACTTTTCGCTCGCAGCCACCTCCTGCTCAACGAGCAGCACGTCGATGAAGTCGGGCACGGGAATCTTCCTCCTCGCGATGAGCCGCATCAGCGTAGATTTTCCGTGTCCGTTGGGTCCGACAAGTCCGTATCTCCTCTTCTCGGCGATTGTTATAGATGTTCCGTCAAAGAGCGCCTTACCCTTGACGCGCACGGTGAGGTTGTCCACCTTGATGTCGCGCGCCTGGCTAACAGCGTCGCTGCTCATGGACTCGCCCTCTCCCTGGTAGCTGACGTCGAATGCGTCGTCGTCGTCACGCATCGCCTCCTTTTTGGCTTCTGCAACCTGCGCCGCGAGCATCTCTGCCTTTCGGTCTCTCTTCTTTTGTTCCTTGGCGTCGATCGTGGCTGTGGCAAGCGTACCCTCCTCTTGCCGTCCTCCACGCCGCGGCCCTTCGTCGTCGGACGACTCGTCTGACGACGACGGCAGAGCGGTCATGTATCCGCCAGCTGCTTGCGGTCGATTGAGTGCTGCGGGTGGGATGCGCCGCTGCTGAGGCTGCTGAGGCTGCTGCGGCTCGGCTTGGCCTTTTCCTTTTCGTGCGGATGAACTTCTGTGATGATGTTTGCCTGATGATTCGGATGATTTGGACCCATCCTTGTCCTTGGACGAGTGCTTCTTCTCAGATCTCTCCGACTTCTCCGACTTCTCCGACTTCTCCTTCGAGGACTTCGACGACTTCTTCTCCTCCCCCTTGGACGAGGACTCCGAGGACTTCTTCGGCATGGTTCACGGCAAGAAAACGTGAACGCCGACGCGGATGGATGGCGGCGGCGTTTGGGAAAGAGCGGCAAACCAAACCCAAAAAAAACTCCTCGAACCTGCAGCTGCAAAAAAAGGAAAGCAATGCGGATAGGAATCAGTCTTGGGGGGGGATCCCTCGTTGCTCCTTCTTTGGGTTATGGCTTTTTAGAGTTCTTTATCAGGTGATAAATTTCCTTTGGGGACACCGGTCGCGTTCGTGTAACGTAGTACTTTTTTGTGACTTGTGAACTTGTGCAATTGTGCGTGAGTGTTGTTATTTGTGAGGAGGTAGACATGTGACTTGCCTACAGGTCTTTCTTTCTTGTGCCTCCATTCGTGGCGGACTGATGGGCAGAACCAAACGGGAAGATGAAGGAGAAGGTTTTGGTCGAAGACGAAAAACGCAAAAAAAGTCGAAAGCTGTGAAGAAAATTTGTGAGCTACATAAACTACACGCCAACACCCCAACCCACGTCGCTCCACCCACAGAAATCACCATCTCGTTTCAAGCATTGGCTATGGGATTCGTGTTCACAATTGCACTTAACGGGCGATATCAGCGCGTTCACCGGTGAGCGATGGATCAGCATACAAGGGGGAGGCCAATGTGCAATTCGTACAGAGCGATGGATCTATGAGCCCGCCGATCACAGTCACCATCATTCTCTCTTTCTACTATACTTTTGACTTGTTCTACGAACCCTGCAGCGCCATGGATGCTACGCATTCCGTTAATATCCGCCTCCTCCATTTCGTCGAGCACGGCGAGCGCGTCGTCGCACAGTCTAGCATACCCAAGCGCGGCGATGAGCGCTACTTGGCCAATTCGTTCTACATGAATAATATGTTGGAGAAAATGGAGTGCAAAGTGTTCCAACCACTCAGTCTCACTTCGTCACTAGCGGCATTAGCATACTCCTTCTTCTGTGCCGCCACTCGCCTTAGCGCTCACCGCTACATCATGCTTAAATTTCAATGTTGTACTAATATTTTACACACAAGTTACAATTAGCTTAGGTACGCGCGGATTCTATCGTTCACCGGTGTGCGACAAAGCGGACAGCTATCAACCTTGTTCGCGCACGACGTGCACATGACAAAGTGCCCGCATGGGCGAATGAGAATCTCGACCTCCATGTACATGCAAACACGGCACTTTGGCGCGTAGTTGTACGAGTTTTCGCCATCCGCTGCACGTGCGCCGCTACCTCTGGACAAGTCTGTTCCCCCACCTCCAAGAAAGTCCTTCTTGGTGTCCACCGCCTTCAGGCGTGCTTCCAACCTCGACTTCCATGAGTCCTCCTCGTTGTTCGGCGAATCCTCGGCGTCGTTGTCGTCGACAAGAGACGTGCGGCTCCCACCTCGCCGCAGGTCTTTTCGCTTCTTCTCATCAGTCATGGCAGCAATCGTGCCCGCATCAGGCTTTCCTGCGGCAATCTTCGAGTAGGTGCGCTTCGCTGGGCGGTCGTCGAAGCCCTTGCTGCCTCCTGTGAAGCCAGAACTCGCAAAGCGCCCGAGACTCTCCTGCAGCTCGGTAATGCCGTCGGCGCCGAGCATCTCGACAATCTTCCCCGCAGACTGCGAGTACTGCTCAAGTCTCTCGTAGAGTTTTTTGCACGGCGCGAAGATGCGTGGGAAGCGCGCACAGAGCATCTGAAATTCAACGTAGCCCATCTTGTCGCTGCCTAACCTCGTGGCGATGGAGTTCACTTCCTTGATGAGCCCCTCCTCACCACCAGGACACGCGAAGTCCGGGTCGTGCGGCAGCCCGCGCGGCGCACGCCGAGGGTGGAACTTCGTGTGCATTTTCATGGTCCTGTACGGTTCCAGATCCGTCTTAAGTGCGGTGGTGAGCGCGAATAGCAGTTCAGCTTTGTCCAGTTTCCCGTCGCCGTCGAGGTCGAAGAGGCGATACGCAAAGGCGACGCGCGCTTCGAACGACTTGTCGGCGAACTTGCCTAGGCCGTAGATGAATTCGCGCAGTCCTATCATGCCGCTGTCGTCCAGGTCAAATATTTTCACAAGGCGGTCGGTGTACGTGTCGCGATTGAGGTGAAAGATGATGCAGAAGCCGTCGTGGTTGAGCTGCCCCTTGACGTCCGGCTGTCCGGCGAAGTACAGCTCAGCGATGCGCTTAAGATGGCTCTTCGCCACACCTCTCTTCTCGAACCACTTCCAACTTTTTCTGCGTTTGAGCAAGTCAGACGACTTCATTTTAGGGAGTGCCGGAGTCGCCACCGCGTCAGCGTTGGTGAAAGTGAGCACGTTCGAAAGCGCGTCGTTTTCGTTTCCACCGAATCCTTTTCTAGACGACGGCTCTGGACTCCACGCCTCCGGCCTAGGCGTGGGCGACACTGCACCTGCGCTGTACCTTTTCGACGGCGTCCCTTGACTGCTCGGTGCATCTCTGCGCGTTGCACGACTTTCACCACCATCACCACCCGCTCTGCTCATCCACGTGCCCATTATTGAACTGAGTTTGTTGGCTGTTTGCCCTGAGGTGTGGGCACCGCCTCCGCACCCCAACGACGTTGCCTGCAAGTTACAATAATGGCCACCGCCGCACACCGTCACAAGGAATTAATGGCACCGAATTAATGGTTAGTGACTAACTCGCGCTGCGGTCGGCCGGACGCATCCGGGGCCAGATTAGGCAGCCTTAGCAAGGCGACGTGGAACTCAACAATGAAGGGGGGAACGACCCAGGGTGGTAGTGGAACACTGGCATTGAACAGCGCATGCGGTCACACGTGTCCTGCTCTGACTGTGCGCCCATCAGCCATCTGAAAAGGTCATCAGAGGTGGTCATATGGTCGAGCCGAGGGAGGATAGACTATGAAGTGCTTTGTACCGTGTAGGGGGTAGAGTGCTTGAATTGTGCTTGAGTTAGTTACAAAAAGGTTGAATTCTTGAAGTCTGGAAATTTATTTGTCGTCGTAGCCTCGGTTCTGGCTGTATATCGAGCCGCGCGCCGGTCCAAAGCCAACGTTCACGCCACGACGACGGCATCCCACTGTGCCACGACAGCCGTAGCCTGGCCCTGCTCCCATGAACGTTGAGCCGAAGTTGCTCCACACGGGATTGAATAAGCCACCACTGCCGATGGCTGTTTGGCCAAGTCCATATGCGCCAGGACCACCGGTCATGGAGCCAAAAAACCAAGCCAGCGGATCGAATGGGAGGATGGCTTGTGCGGATGAGAATTGCAAATCACGCGCCGCCGCATCAGGTAGTTGTTGTAGACTTTCTTCCTCTGTCGTCGTCGATGCCTCGACCGTCCCCCTCAGGTTGGCGTCGGCGCTCGGCGTGATTGCGGCCACCCCTTCGCTGAGCGTTGCGATTGAAGTATCGTCGGCGTTGTCACCGTTGCTTCCGGAAGAGTCGCTGCTTCCAGTCACATTGTTGTTGTCTCCCGCCGGCGCCTGAAGCGGCGGCTGACGCACTTGTGCCAGTGAGAGGTCAAAAGTGATCGGTGCAGGTGGGAAGGAGGATGACGACAAGAGTCCTTGTTTTTGTTGTTGTTGTTGTTGTTGTTGTTGTTGTGCAGATACAACAATCAGCACATCCGACGTTTGGTTGGTTACGTAGTAAACCGAACTTGTTGCTAGCACGACGAGCAGAAGCAATCGTGTCTTTGGCGCTGAGGGCGGCGGCGCCATTGAAGATGAAGGAAGGAGGACTGCTGGAGAAGGTGGAGCTTGACCCACTGATGACGGATCGGATGTGATCTGACGCGGAAGCATTAGGGGTCATTAGGAAGTAGGGGACTATGATAGTAGGGGATTGCGGGGCCGGAAAATAAGAATGACATGCATGAGCACCTGCCCCGCCTCGCTCGTTGGGGGACATACATGTGATTATTGTCTCGAATGCTCGTCAGGTCCACGACGCGCATCATTTTGCCTCGGTGTACTTCCATTCTTCATAGTCGTCGTCGTAGGAACTTCGCGCCTCCTATGTCTACGAAAGGTTCTCAGTACGACGAAGCCTTCAAGCCAGATGTAAAGATTGTCAAAATTGTCAATCCGAAGTCGCTTGGGGTAATCATTGGGACATCGTAAGTTTATGATTGTGCTGCTTTTGTATCCTCTTCTCTCTCTATCTCCGCCGTAGACCTAACTAATCACCAATAACCAACCCATTCGTTCTTCAAACAGGCACTTCATGGCGACACCGTCAGAAATTGCGCATTCCATCAGCGGAGCTGGCGTGGAAGACTTCGGTGTCGCATTTGTGGAGGCGTCAGGTCCGCAGCTTGTGCGTACGGAGTCAAGTGGCGACCCTTCTCTTTTGGAATTGGCTACTGAGAACGCCAAACGCATCGGTGCAGGACACGCGTTTATCGTCGTGCTTGGAGAGGGCGTGTTTCCAGTCAAGGTTCTTTCGCGCATAAAGAACTTGGACCTGGTTGCGACGATACATTGTGCAACGAACAATCCGCTTCAGGTGGTGGTCGCCGCGAGCGACCAGGGTCGGGGGATCATCGGCATCGTCGACGGCAAGAGCCCGCCGAAGGGTGTGGAGAGCGTCGAGGACGCGGCTGAGCGACAGCGCACGGTGCGTGGCCTGGGTTACCACTAGCGTCATCATCCATGGACATCATCACAAACGAACCAGAGCGAAAGACGAGGACGCGGCTGAGCGACGTCAAACGCTACTACGCGACATTGGATACATCAAGTGACGGAGGAAGAAGAATTTGAGCGAAGCAAGCAAGCGCGATTTTTACTCAAGTTAGAGTCAACATGAGGCAACTAACTCCTCGCTTGACGACGGGCAGTTTTAGATACATTTTTTTTAGATTTTTAGTTTTCATTGTCAATTGTGTAACACATTTTTTCTTGTCGTGCACAGCGAATGTTATATTGTTATGTCGCGTACCCTACTGGCTACTACTACAACACGAGTGCCATGCTATGCACATACATCAGTTGGCAGGTGCAAAGCAAAGGAAACGCAAATCTATGCGAAACAGGACTTTGAACACCGCATTCGCCTTCATGGAAGACATGGATAAGTAATGTGAAGTCGTGCACAGACAGGTGCTGCTGCTGACCGTTGTAAACCCTAACCCTAACCCTAACCCTAACATAGCAAAAGATTTATTCTCTCCCAATACGGGCCACGAATTTTTTTCGGAATTCGGAAATTGATTTTTCAGATGGGGAGGAGTTCTGAGTTCTCGTCTTTCTTTCCCCCAAACGAAACGCGCATCCCACCACGAACGAAGTCGAAGTCGCGTTCAGCACCTGGATCATACGTCGTGCGCGATGATGACGGCGCACTCTACGCACAGAAGTGTGGTGTCTGTGCGACTTCACCACAGCCACAGAAGAATCACACCCGGCCCCTCGCGACTGGGCCCACACCCAGTCGCGCGCGCGTCCTCAAGCGACGGCGATGTGTCCGACGCGACGCGCGCGATGCTCGAGGACCAGGAAACGCGCATCGAGGAGGAAATCAAACGCGTGAGAAACGACGCCGCTGCCAGGGTGAGAGATGTCACGTCCGCAGATCTAAGTGCCAACCCTGCATATGCGCCGGCGACAGACATCGGGGGAGAGACGTCGGCAATGCGAACGCGACTTGCCGCGTCCATCACGCAGCTGCAGCGTGGACTCGTCGAGAGGGACACGGAGACGCGCCTCATGCTGCTCGCGTCGCTCGCGAGGGAGCACGTCCTCTTCCTTGGACCGCCGGGAACCGCGAAGAGCGAGCTGGGAAGAAGGCTATGCCGCGTCGTCGGTGGGAACTACTTCGAACGGCTGCTCACACGCTTCTCCGTACCCGAGGAACTGTTTGGGCCACTGTCCATGAAGGGCCTGGAGAATGACAAGTACGTGCGCTCCACCGGAGGGTTTCTACCCGAGGCGAACGTCGCATTCGTCGACGAGGTGTTCAAGGCGAACTCCGCCATTCTCAACGCGCTGCTCACCATTCTCAACGAGCGGCTGTTCGACAACGGCGGAGGGCGTATCGCCGTGCCACTCGTCAGCCTCGTTGGCGCGTCGAACGAGCTGCCAGAATCAGAGGAGCTTGACGCGCTGTACGACCGCTTTCTCGTGCGCCGCAACGTCGCGCCGGTAACGCGCGATGGTCTCGTTGCGCTTCTCAGCCAGGAGTCTACGCTGCTGGACGATCCAGCCAGCGACGAGCCCATGCTGACGGTGGAGGAGACGGCGGAGGTGCGAGCCAGGGCGCTCAGCGCTGTGAAACTGCCAGAGTCCGTGCTGTCGAACCTCGTTGAGCTTCGTGAGTACCTCGCGGAGCGATGCGAACCACCGGTTTACGTCTCTGACCGACGCATGCTGAAGGCTGTGAACCTGCTCAAGGTGTCCGCGTACACGTGCGGTCGAGCGGAGGTGTCCTCATTCGACTGCCTGCTACTCGAGCACGTGCTGTGGACCGTCCCGGAGGATGCTGAGAAGGTTCGCGACTGGCTGCTTCGCAACCTCACAATGGACGAGGGACTTGACCAGGTGCAGTATCTGCTTGCCGGTTGCTTCGCGCGCGCGTGCCGAATCGGCGCCGACTACGTCGACGGTGGCGGGGGTGGCAGCACGATCGACGCGTCCACCGTGAAGGCGGACGCGAAAGCGCTGGTGGAGCTTCTGTCGACGAAGTACAACGCGACGGCGACAGCGCTCGACGACGGCTTTCCAGGCATCACGGGACACCTCTGGCTTGGGGAGGACACGGCTGAGGGTGCAATCTCGGCGCTGACGCCGCTTCTCGAGAGGAACAAGAAGAAGATCAAGACGCTTCTCGACGAGGCGGCGGTGCTCGAGGCGGCGGCAGAGGGTGCGACGGAGCCACACATCTTAGCGGAGCTCTTGCCTCAGCAGTGGGCAAACTTCATTCGCAGTGGTCCGATGGACGAGGTGAAGCCGCTGGGAACGGTGGCTTCGCCGTAGAATAAACAAATGGCACGCAGTAAGTAACACGAAGTGGTTTTTGTTTTTACAACTAAAACTAACTACAACTAAAAATTTGGTTCTCATATCATGTTGTCACATCACAGCTTGGATGTCACAGCCATTTTATGTTTATGTTTATGTTTATTTATTGTCATTATGTACAGTAGTACACACTTGGGCGTCACAGCCATTTGCGAAGTGATTGAGGAACGGCATCACGCGTGAGGATCCACTGAGACGTTGGTCCTTCGGGCTGGGGTTTGACTGATAAGCTTGCACCGAACAGCTCTCCTTGAAACGTACGTCGTGTAAGGACTCCGGCATCATCATCTTGCAAGTAGCCGTCACCAACTTGGTATCCAAAAAGAGTTCGGAAGAAGGGACGACCTTCGCTTTGCTGTATCAATCCGCCATGGTTGCTCTGGCATCCGATCCACCGCCCGTCGAGCATTAACGTCTGCGTGCCGTAGAAATCGTACGTCAAAATCACTTGATGCCATTTCCCATCTGCGACGAACGGACGTTCTTCCATTTGCAGTGTGGTTGCGTATGAAAACGGAAACCCGCCGGTGAATAGGCAACCACACGTATCGATAGCCAGGACGGCGTGTGCGCGAGCAGGTGCTGATGTAGACTTCACTCTACCTGACTCTTGGCACCCGAGGATGATGCCAGGACTCTGAGAAGCGGTTTGAGAGTCCACCTTGAGCCACGTTTCGAAATGAGACTGAGGTGGAGTTGGCGTTGCTACAGCTGTCGTAAATCGTGCCCTTCCTTGCTCATCGCGCGTGATGATCCGTCCGGATAGGATGGAGCACACGTCGTCACTCACTTTGAGATTGTTGTCGTCGTGCGGCACGTGAACAGCCCACCCCCACGTGCGATACCACTCGAACGGGTCGAGCTTTTTGCTGAGGTTGTTGTAGTGGTGGTTTATTAAGGCATACCACGGAATCTTTTCACATCGTCCTTTCCAGAATGTGCCGTCGCCAAGAATTGTCGCCTGCAGGTCTTTGCACGTGGCTGCTAGCGACAGTATGGCTGGTAGGGGCAGGGATTTGTGCGGTGCGTGCGTGGGCACGAGCTCAAGAGCCGATAAGAGAAGCGCGTGGAAGTCCGCATCATCACGGTCCATGGGCGAAAGCGCGAGCTCGGAGAGCGTGTGTGTGAGTGCTATATCGTCATGTGCAGACGTGGACGCCCCAGCAGATGTCGACGTGCGACTACCACTACCCGTAGTGGCAGTGGCAGTGGCAGGCTGTGCAGATGGGTCGGACTCGGACGGGCCCGATTGCTGGTGAGACATGACCAGGCACAAAGTGCGTGTGAAATGAAGACGTGTGCGTGAAGACGTGAATTGTGCGCGTGTGAAGATGGTGCCGGTGCAAATGACACGCCTTGACAAGAAGATGGTGCCGGTGCAAATGACACGCCTTGACAAGGGGGACGGCTGGACGGAGGGAGCGGTGCAAATTCGTCGCCTTGAAAAAAAGCACCTTTTTCAAGTTCCCGACCCAAATCGCGTGGGATCGAAAGATCGTGCAAAGATCGCGTGGAAAAATCAATCCCGAGGACCCGAGGGGAGGGAAAAAGCGGCCGGACGACAAATAAAGGGGGTCTCATCCTGTGTCCGGAGCGAGCTGTGAGCTGTGCCAAAAGTTCCCTCTACCCGGGTAGTGGAGCCATGGTAAAGTTTTTAATATCCCCTTGCTCAGCCTCAAACTCCAAAGCTCGTTGGGCCAGAGAAATATACTTCTAAATGGTCCAGGTTCAGGGACTCGCCCTCCCCCGTCAGCCCGTAGGAAGGCGTAGGAAGGCGTAGGAAGGGCAGTTAGGGTTAGGGTTAGAGCGAGCTAGCTAGGGTTAGGGTAGGGGGAGCGGGCCTGAACTGAAACCACCTCTGAACCCCCCAGGGCCCAGGCTGCCAGGGCCCAGGGGAAATCTTCCAGGGGAACTCAACCCCTGATTGATCAATCAGCCTGAGCCTGAAGCCCTGAAATCTGAATCAGGCCGTTCCCCAGACCTTCTGCAGAGGGAGAGGAGAGAACTGCTCCCCTGAAATCTCAATCACCAGAGGCTCGTCGAGGCTCGGAAATCGGAATCCTGAACCTCCCTCCGTCCTATCCCCTTCCCTGCTCCAGGTTCCGCCTCATCCTCTCTCTCTCTCTCGCTCGCTCCATGTCGTCTTCAGCTCCACGGATCGTGCACTCCTCAGGGTCCTCACGCGCTCCTCCTGTCTCTCGACTCCAGCCCCAGGGTGTTCGTCTCCGTGACTCATCATCATCCCATTTATCATCTTTGGGCCATCCCATTCTTCTTTCACCCCTCCGATCATGCACATGGCACAAAACAAAAAGATTACACTCTCAATCACGTGTCGCATCCACGTCTACGACGAATAGTAGTAGTAGTATAGGAACGTTCGCGGAGAAAAAACGCGCATCCGTTGATACGCCAGCAGTATGCATATTCGTTAACGCGGAGGATGTCGACGACGACGCTTACGCGCGCGCTCTTGACGAGGCGATCGGAGCGGGCGCACGCGTCGTCGTCGTCACCGCCAACGACGCAGCCAACTCCGCGAAGCTCTTCGACGCGGCGGGAAAGCTGCGCGCGCAGATTCGAGACCGTGCCGTGCTGCTCGTCGACGGGCCTGCGGACGTCGCGGCGGCGGCGGAGGCGACGGGCGTGTGCGTCGACGCAACCGGACTGCCGACGGAGGTGGTGCGACGCACGCTCAAGGCGGTGGGAGGAGATGGCGCACCAGCGCTCGTCGTGCGCAGGTGTGCGACACCCGACGACGTCGCAACGGCAAGCCAGCAGGGTGCGGACGCCGTCATACTGCTCGGCGCGAGCACGGCGAGCACCGCGCCGGATGTCGTGCTCGCAGAGGCGAGGGCTCGCACGTCCGTCCCTCTGTTGGCGGACGCGCGCGGCGCGTCGGTCGCCGACGCCGTGGGTCGTGCGCGTGCTGCCACGACGGCGGGTGCGGATGGCATCACCATCAATGTTGCCGAGCTAGCCTCGGCGCCGGAAGGGCCGGCGAATGCGGCGGCGGCGCTTCTTGCGGAGCTCGCCAAAGCCGCGGCAGTGCAAGAGGAGGAGGAGGAGGAGCAGCAGCAGCAGCAGCAGCAGCAGCAGCAGGAGGAGGAGGAACGCAGCACCACCACTGCCTCCAACGTTGCTGTCGCAAATGATGCATCGGCTGCTGTCGTGGTGGAGGAGGAGCTGTCGACGACGCAATCCACCGCCGATCGCCTGCGTGCGAATGAGGGGGAGCTGCTCGAGCGCCTGTACTCGTTCCTGCGAGACGACGTGCCCGTCACACTCGAGGAGCTCGACCTGCTCCCCGACTGCATGGCGGCTCTTGCGGACCCAATCCTCTGCGTGGTGGTGGGAGAGTTCAACGCGGGTAAGAGCACACTGCTGAATGCGCTGCTTGGCGGCGCATTCCTGCAGGAGGGCATTCTGCCCACGACAAACGAGGTGACGGAGCTGCGTTACCTTGCGCCAGAGCGCGACGAGCGCAGTGGCAAGGTGGACTTCGTCTCAGATGTCGTGCGCACGTCCGACGGGCGATTTCAGCGCGGCATCGGCGCGCCGGTACTCAAGCGCATGTGCCTCGTGGACACGCCAGGCACGAACGTCGTGCTGAAGAGGCAGAAGCAGCTCACGGAGGAGTACATCCCCCGTGCGGATCTCGTGCTGTTTGTCGTCAGCGCCGATCGGCCATTCACCGAAAGCGAGACGAAGTTTCTCAGCTACATCCAGGACTGGGGAAAGAAGGTGGTGTTCGTGGTGAACAAGGCGGACCTGCTTTCGAACGACGACGAGCGCGCGCAGGTGCGCGAGTACGTACAGCGCAACGCGCGCGAGATTCTCAACGTCGCCGACGCAATGGTGTTCGAGGTATCTGCGCGAGGCGCGCTGAACGCCAAGAAGGCGGTGCGCGACAGACTGGGCATACCGTACGCACCTTCCTCGGGCAATACGGAGGATGCCCTCGAGGCGGAGGTGCTGGAGGCGTATGATCGCGTGGGCGAGGAGCTGGCGAAGGATGCGAACTACACCGCAAGCAATTTCGACGCCGTGGAGGCGCTGCTCAAGTCGTACGTGAGTGCCGATTCCAGCCGCGCGGCGGAGGCGGCACGCCTGAAGTTGACAACACCGTTGAATGTCTCGAATGCGCTTCTGACCGCCGCGGGGGCCTCCGTGGCGGAGTTGAGGATGCGTGCGGAGGCGGAGGTGAATGCTCTGTCGAGCGTGCAGGCTCAGGTTGCGGGTTTCGAGGAGGACATGAAGAAGGACGCGATGATGCAGAAGGGACGCGTTTCGGACGCGATTCGACGCGCGGTGGAACGAGGCGGCGGGTACTTTGACCGCGTGATTCGCCTGTCCAACTACGGCCAGGTGATCAAATACGCGCTTGGTGGCGACGGCGAGGAGGAGGAGGAGGATGGTGCCGCCACCGTCGAGGAGATGTCGGAGGAGGCGAAGGAGGTGATGAAGCTGGTGGATGACGGCGACAAAGCTCGCGTGGCGGCGATTGCCGAAAGCGGTGGCGGCGGCGGCGATTCCGGATGGCGTGCAATTGTTGAGGGCGAGATTGCCGGCGAGAGTTTGGGATCGCTCACATCCGCGGCGACAGAGTTCGTCAACTGGTGCGCGGAGAATCGCGATCGTGCGATGGAAAATTACGACGTCTATCTGCAGGAGCGCGCGGAGGCTCTCGACGTGCTGCAGGCACCTCCCGCGGTGGACCGTGACGACGACACGAAAGCCGCCGCCGCCGAGGGTGATACCGACGATGACCTCGAGACGCCCAGCGACGTGATTGCGAGCGTGAATGCGGATGCTGCCGCGACTGCTCTGGCAAACGAGGTGCGCGAGGCGAGCTCGGGTGTCGTTCGCGGCATAGCGAGCGCGGTCGCGGTTGGTTTCGTGCTGACGAGTGTGATGGACTCGGCGACATCTGACGCTCTGAGCATCGTGCTCGCCCTCGGCGTCGCTTACGTGAGCTTGGTGAATCTGCCGTTAAAGCGCTCCTCCGCCAAGGGCAAGCTCAGGGATGCCGCGGATGGATTTGAGTCTCGTTTACTGGATGCCATGGACCGTGAGCTAGAGCGTGGCTGCCTGAGGGATGTTCGCGTGGAGATGATGGGTCGCAGCGGTGTTTTGCTGGAACGAGCGAATGTGCTTGTGGAGCTGTTGGTGGAGATGGAGTCGAAGATTGGTGGATTGCAAGATGAGGTGGTGAGACTCAAGAGAGAGGTGGATGAAATTTGATGCAAATGAAAAATTTGTTGAATGTTTTTTTTTCTTTTTGTATTGGTTACTTTGTTGTTGTTTGAGGTGGTGTGTATGATGTGTTCCTGGCTACTTATAGTTCGAGCGATGACGATGACACTGTACGTTGAAAGCACCTAAAGATTGGGATTTGTTTCTTTTTTGTCGCTGTCGCTGTCGCTGTCGTTGTTGTGGTGGTGTCACGCTCTATGTTGTTGTTTTGTTGTGTTGCTGGTGCGGACGTGCTGCGACACGACGACGTGGGTGCCGTGCTCGTTCGGCGGATGATTTCATCATGTTGTATTTTTTTGGATCGTGGCGTGATTTGATGTACGGTGACAAGATCTGCTCGCCAAGTCTGCCTCCGCTTGACGGGACTGTGCTTGTTCTTTAGTGCGGATTTGAGTCCTCCAACTTTTGGAGCTGCTGCTGCATTTTTTTTGTTGTTGTTGTTCGTCACCATCATTCGAGGTGAAGCCGCCATTATGGAAGTCTTCTTCTGCGTAAAATGAAGGGCAAACTATCACTGTTGAGTGCAGAGTGCAGAGTGCTGGCTGGATGATGATATGTATGATGAAATGAGCGGAGATGGCAGCTGGTCTGTTAATTCGGATATTTGCATTTCTGTCAAACCGTCCAAGAGCCGAGAAACATGACCGGCCCGGGATGGGGGGAGAGATCCCAGGCTGCCAGGGGGGGGGGGGGGGGGAGAGTTTCGTCCCCCGGGGCTTCTTCACCATCCGAGGAAAATTTTACACTGTTTTTCACATCCTCAATTGGTTCTTTTACGACGACCAAACACAACCGGTCACATAATCTGTCGTCACACCGTCCTAGAGGCCGTACCGCCCGTACGTACCCTGTGTGGTTTGGTGTGGTCCTGGAAGCCGCTCCTCGTTCCTTTGTGTGTGACACATCCTGATCCCTCCCTTTCATTCTCATTCTCGCTCTTGAGCCTTTCCTTCTCACGATGATGATCGTACTCACGGCTCTGGTGGTGACGACGACGACGATGACGATGGTCCCTACGATTTCTTCAGCTTCTTCCTTGGCGACGTCTTCCTTGTCGTCAGTCCAGTGGGCGCCGCAGCACGTCGGTGCACACCCCGACCTCGACGTCGACACAGCACCATCATCGGGCAGTGGTGGTGGTAATCGTCGCCACCTCTCGTTCGTGAATCCCGCGTCCATCTTAGCCATGCCGGGGGGACAAATGCTCAACGCCGCAGCGCGTACGGGTGTTGACGACATGTGGCTCGATCGTGTGCAAGACGGATGCAAGTGTGACCTGTCACCCATGGAGAGACCGCCGTTCGACGAGAATTCGTACTGGAAGTACCCGCAGTCCGTGAAACTAAACGACGACGACACGACGCCTCAGCCTCTCAAGTTAGAGAAAACGTACATACCGTCTCTGAATGCATACGCACGTCTCGACAAATACAGCGATATTTCAGAACTGTGCGACTCATTCTTCAAGAACATGAACTACACAACCGCAGACACGCTGTACCGCAGCTCGTTCCCGCTCACGGGTAAGCAGCCAAAAGGACGCACGCGTGGATGCGTTGTGTCCGAGGGAGACTACGAGCGCATGGCGAGCGGATTGCCGTGGAACGGAAAGGTGTTTCGACCTGATGGCAAGGTTCGCAACAAGGCGCAACTGCTCGGAGTGGAGCAGAACACCGTTCCTGGTGAGTTTGGTCTCGGACGCAGCTGGGCGAATGCCTCGGAAACCAGCCTACTGATTCAGTATCCGATGTCGCTGGAATGGCAGGCGTTGTCGCGCCTGTGGGCACCAGGCATGCCCGGAAACTTCTACAACTACCGTGACGAGCTTCGCGAAATCCACGGCATGCCAGGCGCCTTCATGGGAAAAATGTACGTTCGTCCATTCAGTGGCGGCGATCCGACGGGATCGAATCAGGGTCCGTATCGCTGGTTCGCGCTTCATTTCGTCGTGATGCAGACCGAGGAGGGACTCGAGGATTGGGCGCTGCTTAAGGAGTGCGAGAAGGGTGCAACGAATCGCATGTGCCTGCCCGGCGATGGCATTCCGGTCGTTGAGGCGGTTCCTCTGTTTCTCGGAGGACGCGAGGCGGCGGATGCGGCTACGAATAACAACGTTGATCCTGCGAAGCCATCCGACGTGAAATCGTTCGACGTTGGATACCAAAGTGAGCTCGACCCTGCGAGCTTTATCAAGCGCGGGCCGGATCCGCCTGAAAATCGTGGTGAGGTGAATGACGGTGAACGTGGCTTCATCTACCAGGCTGGGAGCGCACTTCTCGCTGCCAACGGTGGCGATCCGCGACCCTAAAAGCAAAGTCGCGCGGCAGCGGGAATTGTTGCAACCGTGCATCGGATAAGAGGTTAGGCGTGGTGTGTTGTTGTTGTTGTTGTTGGTTTTTTTGTTGGACTGCTGACTTGTTGCCGTTCGCTGCCGCCGTCCATCCGTCTGATTTTGTTGGTTGAATTGTTGTTGACAAACAGACATTACAATAGCTGTGTTACAGTACATTTGTTGTACCGATCGTTTCTGATACTCTTGATTTCACAAACATAAACAACAAAACAAACAAAACCCCCACACTCTCGTCTCCCTACTACGTTGCTTACTAGTTCATTCACTTCTGACTTCTTTCCTAACCCATAATTCGTGGTGTAGCGAAAATGGCGTTGTTGAAGAACGGCGAGGAGAAACTAGACGCTGAGGCACTCGCCGAACCACTACCACCAGGTCCACCACCGCTGCCCGTCGGCAATGGGAAAAATGCGCCAGGCGTGAATTGACCAAGGCGCTGCTCAATATCCGCGACAATGCGCACTTTCGACTGCAAGACGGTGCTGAGTATGCTCATGGGACCTCGCACGGCGCCGAGAACGGCACCAAGAATACCACCCTTGATCTGGCCGATACCACCAATGATTGGCACGAGCGCCGCGCCACCTGGTATGGTTTCGAGGGTTCCCGTGACACCCGCGACGAAACCTTGAAGCTGTTTGAGGTTTGTCTCAAACGCGTCGAGTGGAATCATCGCAAGACCAGCCTTGAGTTCCACTAAACTAGACGAGGCTTGGGCCAATCCGCCGTAAATGCCGGTACCTGCAACCGGCGTGCCGGTTTGCGTCACCATCATTTGCTGTGCTACCACTTGCTGCTGCTGTTGTCGATTTCCGGACGACGACCACGGCTCGGCACTGCTGCTGGATCCAATGGGTACAGCCATGGTGCGAAGCGTCGACCCTTCGAACTCCGCGGCAATGGCAATGTCGTGGTGATCAGCATTTTTCTTCACGACGACGCTGTCAAAGACGCTCATGAGACGAACGTCACTGAGACGTTTCGAAATGCCACGCGGGTATTCCAGATGCCATCCTTCGAGAGGATCCCAAGTCGGCGTGAGCGACCTCGCCATCTCCAGGGTCATGTGCGGCACAGGAACGCACGCATGGTATCCCGCTAATAGCCGGTACAGGACCACATGGCACACATATCCATCCTCCCGCTCATATGCCGTGCGAACGACACGCCACGGGATGCGTCGGGCTGTCCCCACCTGGTCTTGACCCACGGCGGATTGGTTGACCATGAGAATCGTAACTGGTTCGAGCGAGGCGCTCATCAGGTCGGACTTGCCGGTCGTCGTCGCTCCTCCTCCTCCCACTTTTTCACGACGTGCGTGCATGAGCGCATGGGAGATGAGGACAGGCGCGAGATACGCGACGAAGATGAAGCACAAAAGCGTGACGAGAGGCGCCATGGCAAGTCACGATTGATTTTTTATTCGCAAAGTAAATCTTTAATAATTAGCACGGTTGATCACTTCTTGTCACATCAGGCAGAATTCAGATATCAGAAAATAAGTTACGTGACGAGATTGCGTTCAGAAAAAAAAGATATTCGGGGTTAACCTTTGGCATCAGTTGTTTGGGGGTTTCAGTTTTGTCCTCTTTCATGCTCTTCTCTTGGAGTGCGCGCCGCGCCGGCCGTCGTCGCTCGTGTACGCTGGTGTGTGTAAAACTTAAGTCCAGTTACATCAACAATCAAGCAGCCTCCTCCTCAACCGGGTCCGGGTCCTGGAAAAATACCTTGTTGATGCGGTCGTACTTCACCGGCTTAGGAGCAGGGTCCTCCTCCGCGGCATCCGGCGCCTTAGGGATGGGGATGGTGAGTACGGATGCCGTCGTGCCATTCTCCTTGTCGAAGGTGGCGTCGATGGCGCGCTCCTTCGGATATGCGACGTTTGCGTCGCCGACGAGCGCGTCTGCTTCGTACACTCCCGTCACCACCGTAGGTGCCTCGTACGGCGGGAGCCACATGCTTCCCTCCCCTGTTCGTCCCGCTTCGTCGTAGTTCCCCGTGTACGTCGCCTGCTTGCGCGTGGAGCCGGTTGGGAAACCGATGACCTTCTTCGTAGGCGCACCCGGCTCGTCGAACGGGGTGATTGTGGGCTGCACGAACTTGTCGCCCTTCCACAGCGAGAGCGTGCGGCCATACGGGACGGCCGACATGGCGAGTGGTGTTCGCAAATCCCACGAGGAGTGCGTTTCTCTCCTCTCTCGAGGGAGAGGGGGAGAGACCGGAGAGGGGCGAGGAGGCGAGAGGTGGCATCCCGAGGTGGCTGGCCCCTGAGAGGCTCCTTCTTCTCTCTCTCCTTGTGGGAGTTGCGAGCGAGCCCAACCAGGCATCACATAGAACTACTTTCCTCCTCACCTTGCAGAGGGCGAAAGCAACGAGAGAAGGAAGAAGGCAGAATCCGGAGAGTCCTCCAAGCCTTATGACCGGTCTCGCTTTTATTATGACCGGTCTCCAAACCGGTACCGTACCCTATCATAAACTTTACAAGAAAAGCATGGGCGAATCAACCGGAGGGGGCGAAAGAAAGCAACGCGCTGGCAACTTGCAACTTAGAAGTATGTAACTTGCAAGGGACATGTGCAAGGCGGGCAAGGGAAGGGGCAAGGGGCAAAAAGGGGTTATTAAGGGGTTATTAAAAGGGGGGGACAACCTTGATGATTCGTCGACCATTGGTTATCTATCGCCCACATTGGTGACGATAAGTTAGTCTATGAGTAGTTAGGGGAGTTAGGGGAGAGCCACAGGTTCGGGTTAGGGTTTTCAGTTCGGGTTAGGGTTAGGGTTTTCAGTTAGGGTTCGGGTTCGGGTTAGGATTAGGGTTCGGGTTCGGGTGTCACGTCACAGCGCACCATATCATCGTCCATCCATCCTTCGCCATTCCATCCGCATAAACGCCATGCCCCACGTCGTCGCACCACGCCTATACTGTCTCACCACCTCGCGAGTCCCAGGGAGAAGAAGCAGAGGCAGCAGCTTTGAGAATAAAAGGCGCAGTATGGGGGCATGGCGCAGGGAGGCTGCCTCCGTCGCGGAGTGGATCGAAACCAAACTGGACACCAAAGTCACCAAGGAGACGTTCGCAGGGTCGTCAGACTGGGCGTCCAACTACAGATACGACACCGAAGCAAAGAAGTCGGTTTTCGTCAAAGTCGCACTAGGAAGAGATACCACCATGTTCACCGGAGAACAGCAGGGACTCGACGCGATGAAGCACGCCGCAGGCGAAGCCTTGACAATACCAGCCGTGTACGGCGTCGAAGAAATCGCCAACAGGCCGGGGAGAAGTGGAAGCTTCATCGCGATGGAGTGCCTGCAGCTATCTCGTGGCGGAAGCCAGGCAGAACTCGGTCGGGCGCTTGCGCTCATGCACAGCGCTGAACCGCTGCACGAGGAGGCGAAGCAGGGCAAATTTGGATTTCCCGTCGACAATACCATCGGAGGAACGCCACAGCCCAACCCGTGGACCGACGACTGGATCGAATTCTACAAGGAGCATCGCCTGCGACACCAAGCACGTCTCGCGGGCAACGCCGAGCTTACCAAGGGTGTGGAGAAACTGTGCGATAAGCTCGAGTCGTACTTCGAGGGCGTGCAGAGGCCCATCAAGCCGGCAACTCTGCACGGCGACCTGTGGAGTGGGAATATCTCCGGCGTCGACGGCAAGCCGTGCATCTTCGACCCGGCGTCGTACTATGGGCACTCTGAGGCGGAATTCGGCATGAGCTGGTGTGCAGGATTTGGCGACGCATTCTACCAAGCATACTTCGACGTGCTACCACGGGAGGAGGGATTCGAGAAGCGCGCACAAATCTACAAGCTGTACCACTATCTCAACCACTACAACTTGTTCGGCAGCAGCTACTACTCGTCGGCGGCATCCATTCTTTCGAGTTTGGGATGTTTGTAAGACAGAATACGCCGAATACGGCCGTATATACCACCACCCATCCTCCTCCTCCTCCTCCTCCCAATCCTTCAACATACGGGAAGTTGTGGGAGGGATTTCAAGTTAACAGGCAAATATTTTTGTTACGTTACCATAGTTGTACGCGGTATGTGCAGACATTCTCATCCTCAAGTCGTTCGATCTCCATTAAGTGACGCAAACGCGGCAGCGGCACGTCCGACCATAGACTTCCGAAGAATTTCCTGCGCAGAAATCTTCTCTCTCTTCTGTTCGTCGAGAGCCTTTCGGTATCGCTCGTACTGCATCTCGATTTCACGATCCGCCGCCGCCGCCGCCGCCTTATGTCGGCTGGCATCCCTCTTCACCTTGCGTATGTCATTGGCGTACGCGTGAGCGTTGGCATCCACGCGCCGCTGCATAGCCTCCAATGCCAAGTCACGCTCCTCGAGCGCCGTTGCTCGCCTGCGCGCAACCGCGCGCAGCGAGCAAACTTCGCGCTCCAGCTGCTCATAAGCTGCGCCTCCATCCACCACCGACGTGGCGCCCTTCTCCGGCGGCGCGGTGGCTATCGACTCCTCCAGCACAGATAGTCTCCTTCGCAGGCGCGCAACCTCCGCCGCATCCGCTCGCGCGTTTCTTTCTGCGGTGTCCGCGCGCTGGCGCTCAAGCTCGAGCTTCGTGTGATAGTCGCGTCGCATCTCCTCCCACCCGCTCGCAAAACTTTCCTCCGCGCGCCGTGCCGCGCTCGATTCGTATCTCGCCAGGCCGCGCTCCGCCTCCCGCTTTGCCGCCTCCGCCTCGGCGAGACGGCGTTGGCAGTCGCTGAGCTCGCCACGCAGTCTCACCTCCGTGTCCGTCTCGTCGCGCGCTTCCGCACCAGCGGATTTGGGTCGCTTAGCCGGCGAAGTGCCACGCGCGACATTTTTCAAGTGAGCAAGCTCCTTCTCGGCAGCCACGAGGCGTCGCCGCAGCCCGTCTGCCTCCGCGGCGCCGGCGGCTTTTGCGGCGCCGTTCGCGCGCCCCGTCGCGCGGAAGTCCTCGCGCGTCTGCGTGAGTTGCGCCCTTAGCGCGGCGTTCTCCTCGCGCAGAGCCTCGAGGCTGGCGTCCACAAATCCGACGCCCTTTGCACCTCTCTGCTTGGCGTCGCGTTTCGCGAGCACAGCAGCGCGTTTCTCCGTGCTGCTCAGGTTTGCCTGCAGTGTGCTTACTTCCGCTGCGCTCGCCTTTGCTAGGTTCGCCTGTTTTTGCACTTCGTGCTCGAGGTTGACCACCTGCGTCTCGAGTTTTCCCTTATCTCTCTCAAGCTTTCCGAGCGCGCGTTCGGCCACCTTCAAGCTCGTCGTCGCGGTCCTTCTTTCGTCGTGCGCCACTTCAAGTTTCTTCTGCAGGTCCGTGACAACGTCCTGCAGTCTCGCGCATTCCTTGGCGGCGCGCGTACTTGCGTCGTCGGTGGATCGGAGCGCGCCCATGAATCGCGCGGCCGGTCCCGACATGGGTGGATGGGTGGAGGTATCTTACTTACGAATCGGAACAGGCGGAGATGGGAAGGGAGCGGCACGGAAGAAGTTGAGTGTTGACCACCTAACCTTAGGAATACCTCTCTGATTGATGTCTGACCTCTGCTCAAGTGCTCAAGTGCTCCCCTACCTACCTTTAAGGTCATTATTCTTTGCCGTTTGCCGTTTGGAGGAGCAGGGGAAGGGGAGTAATAACCGGGTAAAATTTACGGGTAGGTGGCCAATGCAAGAAAGGGAAAAAACAAAACAAAACGAAAACAAACACTCCCCTCCTCGGACATGCAACTACCTTTAGTTGTGTTTGGTGGCCAAGACGATTCATAGGCCGACGATAAGTACTACTTTTTTTAAGGTTGGCAACGAACGTGCGCTTAGTCTAAGCGTTTTCGTTTTCCCTTTTAAGATACGTTTCCCTTACCTTTACGTTTCCCGGGTGGCCGGGTGGCCTTTATTTCTCGGGACCCCCGGGAGCCTGACACCTGATGGATTTTAATTGCCTTGCAAGTTGCAACCTTGCGACAAGTTGCGTGCGCCCATAGCACTATTCTTAGTTCTTAAGTACTACTTTTCCCTTGCGCTTGCCGCTTGATTCACTGGCTTGAGGAGTTGAGGGAAAAGGCCCCCGTGCAGAGAGAGTTTACACTACACAGAGCCACAGAGTTAGTTCCCTTTAGTGGGCGCCCGGGTCGGCCCCTACTGCCTGGGGTCGCCTTACCTTACGTGGTCGCCTTGCACACGCTAGTCTAAACCTTTACGGTACCTCTCGTGTCTCGCTTAGCTGGCACAGTACAGTAGTTCTTACGTTAGTTCTTACTTTACCTTTAAAGTTATTAAGGCTTCATCCTCCCCTGCGCGATGTTTAAGACGTTGGTGTCGTGCGCTGGCCATGGCCAGGCAAAGCACTTGTTTCTTGGCGTTACTCCAGGAGTTGGAGGAGCCTGTGGAGTGCGCCTTTGCCTTTTCTCCTCCGCAGCTGTGGCAGCAGCAGCAGCTGGACGGAACGTGCCTTCAAGAGCTTTAGCGGCTACCCTCCAGCAAACAACCAACGGAGGGGCCCAAACAACGAGCAGATGCTTGGAACGAACCTTACTTCCAACTGCGCTCTCGGCGAATAATGGCGCCTCAAACGCACACTCGCGTGCGCTCTCTTCCACAGCAGCGAACAACGCGTCGACGTCGGCGTCGGCGTCGAACAAACAGGCTAGCGGATTCCCCGGAAAACATGCGGCGGCGTGGTCAGCAGGCGTGCTGGCGGCGGCGACAGCAGCTGCGGCTACTACAACTGTGGCAACCTGCAACGAGCACAATAAGTACGACTACATCGAGCGCTCCTTCAACTTCGCATATGAGCTCAGGTTGCGTCAAAGCAGCGACATTACGCGCACGTTCGAATACTTCGCCACCTATATGGACGACGACGGTTTGGTAAATGCAACCGCCGTCGACGTTGCGCGTGCTCTCATTCCCGTGTGGGCGAGCAGCGAAGCTCGGCCGGGCGAACGCATGGGAAGCCGCCAGGGTGAGTTGGAGGATAAGAACCTAAAGGAGTGCCTCGAGAATGGCAAAATCGTGCGTTTCCACAAGATGCCGTCCGGTGGCAAAGTGCCTGACACGAACAACGCGATATTCCGCCTCGTTGGCCAGGATCCAAACAATAGCGTGACTCCGCTCTTCACGTTCGAGGACTTTGAGTGCCTCGTCATGCTGATGAGCGTTCCCGAATCCATCTTACATGTTTTCGCAAAGCTTCTGCAAGACGGCGACAACAAGGACGAACTCGACACGGAAAAAACGAAGGAAGTCGTGCTCATGATGCGCGAACGCGCTGGGCTTCACTGCACCGATATGAAAGGCACGGTGTGGGATCGCTTCCTCAAGTCAGGCGTCACGGCTGAACGCGAGCACCGCAAGGATCCTCGCCTCTTCAGGCAGACGGATATCAATGGCAATGCGCAGAACGTGGACAGCAGCGTCGAGAGACTCATGGCGTTGCTGCGTCGCGAATGCGCGGCGGAGGATGCGAAGCCAAAATGGTACCGATTAGGCTCTCACTTAGCCTCTCTCCGATCCTCTGAGGCGACAAATGGCATGAACGCGCCGCCGTCCGTTAGCATATCGAAGATACAGCGGTTCATTGAGGACCTCCGCCACGAGCTCATTTGGGCGCTCTGGCTACACTACGACCGCGATGGCGACGGTGCTTTGCGCGCAGATAACTTCGCCTTCTGCATCTCCGCGGCTGCTCGAATTGACGACGTCTCGAAGGTTTCGGAACGCCTGCAGCAACTTCCCAATCGCGTCAAGAATTGGGAAGCCATGTCCTTCGACTTCGTTGACTTGTTCAACTTCATGGAGTTCCGCAGGAAGATCGTGTGTAGATTTCGCGAATCCTTGGAGCTCCTCGAAGTTCGTGATCGTGCGTTGAAGAGTGCTGCCGAGCAAAGCCGCTGGGAAGCGCCGGAACGCATGGAGAGGGTGATCGATAATCTCTACGATCTGAAAGTGCGAAAGGAGGTATTCGAGCTGCTATACGGAATTTTCTGCGGCAACAACGAGTCGCCTTCACTAAGTGAAATCCGACAAATGATGAACGTGATCAACCGGCGCGTTCTTGTGAGTTCTTGGGCGTCGTCAAATTACTCCGAGTCGTCAAGTTAGGATCGGTATGCGACGGTCGATAACAACTAAGGTTAACAATTGTACCAAGGTGAATGGCTTGTTATTCAAACAACAAAAACGCCATTATTCGTTCAACACAAGAAGAGGAGACAAAAAGTGACACTTCACCGCGTTAGCATAAGCCAACGCATCGGCTTTCCCTCAATGCTCACCCCTTTCGTCAGCGTGACGACGACGTTCTTGTGGTCCGACTCCGTCTCCAGAGTCCATGCACTATCATCCACGACGCACTCTTGAAAGAGCGCTGCGTCGATGATAGGGTCGTCCTTTTTGCCATCAGGCTTATCGACGGTCGCGACGTCCAAGAGCAGCTTCTGCTTCGCAATCTTGCACTTCACATCCTTCGCCTTGGTTGTCAACGGGCACTTCACAGTCACCGTGACTTCCTCCTTATTCTGTTCCCACGTGTACATTTCGCCGCTGCCGCCACCACCGCCGCCATCATCATTCGTCATTCCGTCAACGACTGTCGCTCCGCTCATCCCCGCGATTTCCTCCACCCGAGAAAGCTGGTTTGCGCGGTCTGCGTGAAGGCGCTGCGCCTCCTTCACCCACGTCGCCGAGGAGTCGAGCTCGCTCAGGCTGAAAGAGAGGCGCTCGAAGCGGTCGGCGCCGTCGTCAACCAAGCGTCCCACGAACGCGTCGCCGCGAACTTCCCGAGGCGTTCTGGTGCAAGGCGTTAAGGCGTGAGTTGTCGTGAGATACGGGAAATTCGTGTGGCGGCGGATTTTGGGGTCCACCGTGGCAAAAAAGACGGAAAAATCGCAGAAAAAACAATAAGGCAAAAAAAAAGGCCCCTGGGGGATTCAATTCGGGTTTTCATGGCGTCCACACATGGTGGTGCCGTTCCGTCTGTGTCGCACTTGCGCGCGTATGTGCGCTTTGGAACCGGTATGGTACGGATGCATAGGTACAGTCGTAGTACCGCTCCGTGGTAGTGGGTTGTTTTGGGCTCCCTCCAAAATAGGCAAAGATACGTACCCACAAGCCGCGCACAGCCCGCACGCACGCTCGTTCAGCGGCAAATTCTTTGCCACGCCGCTGTCGTCGACGTACAGGTTGACGTGGGTTTGGTTCGTCGACGCGCCACCGGGAAGCAGGGGAACGCTCTCGACGAGCTGCATCTGCGCCATCGCACGTAATGTTTCGTCCGAGACGGATGCCGCCGACGTACCCGCTTGCTCGAGGAGCGATGACGCGTGGCGCGCTGCGGCATCGGCGGACAGCGCGGGTCCCGTGGCGATGTAGTGCTCCTTGAGGCGCGACGTGAGGCACTCGACTTCGCGTCCTGGCGGTATGGGAATGGACCACTCGGCTAGCGGCTCGGTCACGTCTGTCGGTATGTACACGACCGTGAAAGACGGAAGGGCCGCCATGCCACGAGGTGGAGAGATGGGAGAATATGAAGGGGAGGCGAAGGGGAGGCGGAGACCTGAGGCGGAGGGGAAAAAATAGGGTTTTCCCATTCCCGACACCTATTCCCAACCAACATCAAGACAGGTCATGAGCACCGTTTCTCAAATGTTCAGTAGTAGTGATACGTTAGTACTACATATTGGTACTTATACACACAGCCACTTGCGCACCGTGCGTCGCGTCGGAACGTGCAGCGCACAAAGCACAACTAGCGCGAAGAAATTCAACGCGCTCTTCACGCGGAACATGTTAGGCGCGCCGAACTCGTCGAATAGAATCCCGCCGATGCTCGAGCCCAACAGACCGCCTACACCGATGTAACAGAAGGAAAAGAGCGCCTGCGCTGTCACCTCGAGGCCTGGTGGCGCGGACTGCTTGGCTAAATACACCCCTGCTGCATACGAGCCTGCGTAGGTGAATCCATGGAAGAGTTGTAGAGGAAGCACCCAGTACGGATTCTGAAGTAGTGCGACCAAATTCGCTCGCACAATAAATGCGATGATGCTAACGACGAGCAAGCCAGGCGCACCCATTTTTTCCCAGCCAATGAGGTTGCTGGAATAGTGAAACACCGGAAGTTCCGCGACCGTCGCAACAGTCAGTGCCGTGCCTTCGAGCCAGTCAGGTGCACCAAGATCTTTCAAGAAGATCAGGAGCAGGCTCTGCAGCGTCGTGGCGCCCATACCTACCACGACCATCACGCCGAGGAACACTGCAAACGACGGTTGCCTCAGCAGTGTTGCCAATTTCGTCGTCATGGACATCGCCTGTCGCGGCTGCTCTTCTTCATTCCCTTCCGTCACCAACGGCATGTTCAGCTCGTCCTTGACGGCGAATGCTTGCTTTAGAGGGAGCGTGAGCATGACAACGAGAGCGATGTAGATGAAGATCGCGAAGCCGTAGAAGGCAGCTGCACGTCCGAGGTAAGTCACCACAACTCCGCCTGCGGAGCAGCCGACGCCCCACCCAACAGCACCCCACAGTCGAATTTTCCCAAAGTGCTTTTCGTTTCCGTGTCCGAGCAGAGCTAGTGCCGACGCGTCGAGTAGAGCACCACAAGGACTCGATAGCGCGGCAACCGATACAGCGATGGCAACGAAGTGTCCGAATGCGTGCGGTTGGAAGAGCGGTATGCTTAGAACTGGTATTGTGACGAGTAGCCACATCGTCGCCCAGACAGGCTTGTGCACCTGGTACTTGTCGCAGAAGATTCCTATGGGCGGCGCAAAGATTTGTCCGCCGACCACCTGCATTGCCCCCAGAGTTCCAATAGCCCGCGCCGTCATCGACGCGTCTTTCATGAAGAGCGTGAAGAATGGCGAGTAGCTCGCGAACGCGAAGGTTGCGCAGAAGTACACGAGGCATATTCTCACGTACGCCGATGACGCCGGTGACGACGCCGTTTGTTGTTGTTGGGAGTTGTCATCCGCTCTCAGGCCACCACTCGCACTAAGGTTATCATCGGAGTACCGACGAAGTAAAGGCGTATGTTCGTCAACGACTTTCACCATCGAAGGGGAGTCATCCATGTTGCGAGCCATCATGAAAAGTGATTACAGGAGGTTACGATTCCTATATTTACAGTATGTATGACGACAAACAGGGCATGACCAAAAACATGTCTTCCTCCATGGAGGTGCCAGAAAATCCCCAACCTCAAAAACCTCGAGGAGAGGAGAGGAGAGGAGAGGGGGATCCCGAGGTTCGAGTGAGAGGTTCGGGTTTTCGGGTGTGTTCCCTTTCCGGTTAAAGGTAAAGGTAAAGGGAGGAGAAGCGGGGATCCCTCCCTGGTCCAGTTGTCCTTGTCCTAAAGGGTCCTGGACGGCCTTGAACTTGGAGGGGGGGATCTGGGACCCGGTATCTCCTGGGGTGAACCCCTTGGACTTGGAACACCGACTATTTTCCCTATGGCGTCTGCCATTTTCACCTGTGCGCGGACGTTTACAGATGTTGGGTCCCATCTTGGGGAAGCATGAGCTTCTGGGAAACGAAGCGTCAGTGTGTTCGCCATACGCTGCCGCGGTTTTGTTTTTCCCCAAGATGGGACCGACATGCTATACGCGATCTCGTGAGGGGACTACTCCGCGCGTAGTCGCCTCACCTTGCACGTCGCGCGCGTGTCGCGTAAGCGCGCCGGCGGCGCATGGGCGGTGTCATGGCGTAGTACTACTTCTAACTGACCTTAATAACCCAACATGTTAGGCATTGAGCTCCATTGGCGCCGCGCATGCCCCATTGCGGGCGCTTGAGTGCGCTGCGGACGGCGCCATGTTGGGGAGGCGAGGGGAGTTTTTCGGGGCAGGGAAGGAATTGGAGAGGGGGTTGACCAGGGCACAGATCGGGGGAGAAAAGCGAGGGCTGGAACCATGTCCATTGAACCAACATTTCCCGACAGAATTTGACATTCCAACATACTTCAACCCAGCCCCAGATCCCCCCCTCCTCCTTGAACTGCCTTGAACTGCCTGTACGGTGGAGTGGGTCCATCAGGGGTTTCCAACTCTGTTCCAACTTCCAAGGGGGTTGGGTTAGGGTTAGGGTTAGGGTTACCGTCTTGCCTCGCTCGTTTTCGTTTCCTTTCCGTTACCCAACTTTGCAAAATCACAATTCACAAACACGACATCGCTCTCGAGGATTCGTTTGCGATTTTATTGTTGTGTTGTGTTGTTTTCTTAATTGTTGTTTTCATGAGCAGCGCTGCTTCAGGAGGAGGAGGATCTTCACCAGTCCCGCCTCATAAGGGCCGTCTCATAGCCTTGCACGGCAACGGCACGTCCAGCGGCATTCTCAAAGTGCAAATCGCCACTCTGCAGCAACACCTCTCTCGCGCGGGATACCTCTTGGAGTTTGTCGACGGAACGTTCACGTGCGAACCGTCAGCCATCGTCAAACAATACTTCCCGCGAGGTCCATTCCTACACTACGCAGCCAAACTCGACGACAAGGACCAAGTCACCGCAGAATCCACACCGCCTGGACCAATCTCAGACCTGTGGAGATACGAGAACCTCGAGCGCGCTGCTAACTTAGTCGAAGAAGAAGTCTTGAGAAGAAGCAGCAACGTACCTGTCGTAGGTGTCGTCGGTTTTTCACAGGGTGCCAACCTCGCGGCGTACTTGGTCGCGCGAGCGTCGTGCGGAAAAGGACAGTTCGCGCTACAACCAGCACCTTCCATGGGTGTTTTGCACGGACTCGGTGTGGCCGTGCTCATGTCGCCCATCAAGTTTGGATGGATGCTACAACCAGACATCAAGTCGGCGTTCGAAGCGGCGCCCATCGATGCCGCCGTCGCCGTCGTCGTCGGTGCGCAGGACCCGGCGAGAGACAGAGGTGAGAAGATGCTCGAGTACTTTGACGCCTCAAAACGAACGTTTCACGAACACTCGAGGGGACACCAACCTCTGCCATCTGACCGCGAAGAGAAGCTCGCCCTCACCAAAGAGCTCACGGACTTCATATGTGCGCACGTGTAACAAAAATTATCATACATCCCATGCCTTGTGCTTGCCGGCGGGCACGTTGCGCAGCGCTGTCCAAACGGCGGAATTGCACTTGAACCCGCTTCCAAAGGCAATCTGCCAGACACGGTGTCCACGTCGCACAAGCCCTTCGTGCTCGCTGTACGCGAGCTCGTACCACACGCTCGAGCTGCTCGTGTTGCCAAATTGCCGAAGTGTCGCTCGGCTCGGCTCAACCATGGAGTCGCTGAGGCGAAGTTGCTTTTGCATCGCGTCAATCACGCCGCGGCCGCCCGTGTGAATGCAGAAGTGATCAAAGGCGAGGCCAAAGTTGGGCACGTAAGGCTTGTTCGGGTCATCTGTGCACGTCGCTGTCGACGCGGTTCCATCGCCATCGCTGCTGTTCGCTGCCGCCGTCGCAGGTGCTGGTGCAGGTACCTTCGTTGCCGACGCATCCGCCGCCGCCGCCGCCGCCGCCGCCGCTTTCGTGGTGGCCTTTTGTCTTCGCCGTGTCAGTGCCAGCTTTGCCTCGCGCATCAGAAACCGCGCCTGCTCGCTCAACGGCAGCACACGCGGTGCCAGGGCGGTGATGTTGTTCTTCAGCGCCACGCCCGCATGCGTAATGAGGTCCCGACTCAGGGACACGCCAGTCGTTCCCTTGTCGTCCTCGCGCTGATACACGCATCCGTACGAGGCGTCGTCCGCGCCGCGATGCGTGCGTACGACGGCGTTCAGCACGTACTTCGCCCTTGCCCGATCGCCGGATCGCGAGCTCATCACCACGGCACTCGCGCCGACGCGAAAGAGAGTGTTCGGGATGAGCATCGAGCGGTCGTTGCCAAAGTACCAGTTCTGCGTGATGTTCTCCGTGGAGACGACGAGTGCGAGGCCGCCATGGCTGGCAAGCAGGTCCTTCGCAAGCGCGACTGCAATTACGCCTGCGGAGCACCCCATGCCGCCGAGCGAGTAGCTCTGCACGTTGCTCTTGAAGCCGTACTTATTTACGACCATGCTCGCGAGGCTCGGCGTGGGGCAGAACAGGCTGCAGTTGACGACGAGCACGGTAAAGTCGCGCGGCTTGAGACGCGTCTTGGCAAGCACGCTGTCCACGCACTGAAAGATAACCTCCTCCGCCTCCTCTCGCGCCCTGGCCATGCTGATATCCGGCGGCATGGCGAGGATACCCGGCGGCAGGCTGGTGGCATCGCCGAGACCCGCGCGGTCGATGAGTCGCGTCTGAAACTCGAGCGACTTTTCGTCAAACTTGCCCACCTCTTTGCTAAAGTTCTTGAACCTCTGTCGAGTCACGAGGCTCTCCTTGGGTGGCGCGTACACAGCAAGGTCCAGCAGGTAGACGGGCGCCGCCTTGTTCAGCGCGCCGCAGCGCCACAGCACGGCGACACCGAGCACGACGGCGAGCAGGCGTGCGAGCGTGATTTCGAGCGCGACGGGCGCCGCGAGCAGCTGCGCCACGTACCTCGCGACCGGTTCGGCCCACGCGCACGCGAGCGCGACAAGAATCGCCGCGGCGGGAAAGGTGACGCGTGGCATGCGGTCGATAGCGATCGCGCGGTATCCCGCCGCGAGCGTGGAGAGCTGCACGGATCGCGCGAAGTCCGGCATTGCGGCCCACGTGCGCGACGCCGCCTCAGCGTTAGCGTGGTTGTGGTTTGCGGCCATTTAGGTGAAAGGGAGAGAAGTGGCGAAGGGTACGAGTGAAGCAAGGTGGAAGCTGATGGTAGGCAGTTATTGACCTCCTGAGAGCTGTGTAGTGGGCAGCGGCAAGGTGGGAGGTGGAAGCGGAAATGGCGCGGCGCCAGGTGGCAGAAACCTCCTCCTCGAGTCCTCGGCCGAGGGGCAGGCAGGTACCTTAAGACCTATTGGGGATCCACCGCTTGGTCGCACGACCGTTAGGATGCCCCTGACCAGCGTCCCCCGTCTCCGGGGTTTGACTTTCTCCCAGCCCACTCTTAGGACGCATTATCGTAGCAGCAGCCTTGACGATGGCCGCATCCGAATCCGAGACCACGGCAGAAAAGGCCGTGGCGAGAGATCACGCGGCGGCGGCGGCGGCGGCCACGTCCAACGCCATGGTGGCCGTATCGGCGTTCGTGCCGTCCGAAAGCGCGCTTAGCCACGAAAAAAGAATCGCCAGCGCAATACGCCTGTGGAAGATGAGAAACGCGCACGTCACCAAGGTGGTGGAGATGAAAATTGACAAAGAAGAGGTGGTGAGCGGACTGAAACGTGCAAGACAAAGGGCGCAGAGTACGCTGTGCGCCGGTGCATCCGCGGCTGCTGACGCGCTTGCGGAGGGCGACGAGCAGGAGAGCGGGTGCTACGACGACGCGTGGAGACGCGTCAGGGCTGTACGCAGCGTGCCTGGCGCAAGAGACGATGCGAACGACAGGGACGCGGCTGCAGAGTGCAGGCACCTTGCTGACGCGTTTGCACGAATGGCAAGCGCGTACCGCTGGGAGCGCGTTGCGCTTGCGGCGAAGAAAGCGCGCGCAAGAGACACCCTCGACGGAGACTCCGTCAGCGCAATCACGCAGCGCTCCGAATTTCTCGCGCACGCGGAGAGTAGCCTGCTAGCTCGCTCGCGAAGGTTGACCAAGGGCGCATACGCAAGGGATATTACCATCGCAGCTGCAGATGCCACCGTCTTGCCGACGCCAGGCGACTGGCGTATCGCCGCGCGCGCGCGCGTGTTTCAGGCTGCAACGAGAGCCAGGGCGATCGAGCCTATCGTCAACCGCTTGAAGTGGATTGGGTTCACGCACAGGCGCGTGCTACTCCTGCGCGGGGTGGGAAATGCTGACGACCGATGCGGTGCCGATGAGACGTTCTGGATAGCTGTCACGCCTCCCGACCTCGCGCTCGACTACGACAACCTGCGGCGCATGTTCGACGCACTTGCAACTCAATGGCACGTGATGCGCGACCGGGGCGAGCCGCACGGCCATATTGCTGACTACAACATTCGCAGGCACTTTGCGGAAATCTTGCAGAGGCAGGAACGCCTGCTCACACCTGGACGCGCAGTTGACGATACGGGCGAGGATTTGAACGCTTCGCGTGGCACCGGTGCGAGTGTGCTGACAATCAACCCGACGCCAAGCGCCGTTAGCGACCCATACGCGGCACCTCCACCGGTGAGGCTTCCCGTGCGGCGATATGGCAACGAACCGCCGCCACCAATCGCACTTGCGGATGAGATGCTTGAGGGGGTCGATTTGGGCGTGGGACTGCAGAGTCTCGCCGTTGATGCGGTGGGCGCCCGGTCGAAGGGTCTAAGCATGAACATGACCGACGGCAGCAATGTCGCCTCGGGCGAACACAAGGACGGTCCGGGGTCGCGAGTTGCGGAGACACTTTTGCTTGAGGAGGAACGTCTTGCCCCAGAAAGCACGCTTGTCGATGAGTTCGACGCTGAGAAGGCGGAGACTCAGATCAAGGGTCTCGCGAAGATGCAGTTGGACCGCATCGACTATCTGCATGAAGAGCACTCGCGCTTCGCGAATCGCCTCGAGAAAGACGTTACGTACAGAAAGAAAAAGGCCCGTGCGGTGAGCAACAACATGAAACCAGTGCAGGCGCAAACAGCTGCCCGCGATGCGGCAGCCGCGTCAGGCCAGCTGCCTCCTCGTCCGCCAGGACGCCGCGCGACGATTCCTCCGCCTCACGTCAGCATCATGGACGAGGCACGCCATTCTTTCTTCGGGCCGTCGTCGGAACTTGGATTTGGGGGTGATGCGGAAGCTGCGCTCCTTGCGCAGGCGGATGACATGCAAGGATGGGCGCACGAGGAAAGTGGTTCGTCGAGTGCGACATCTGCGCCGCCGCCCATGGACAACAAGCTCGAGCCGAGACTCGCGGAAGCGTACATAGCGCTGAGCACTCTTACGTGTCGTCGCCTTAAGGCACGCGTTCTTGCTGCAACGAATGCAACCTTTGCCGTGCGCCATTCCATTGCAAGCTTAGAAGAGAAGGAGAAGAAAGCGTTCGAGACCTCAGTCGCATCGAGAGGTGACTTTGGATTTTCCGAGGGTTGGATGCTGCGGCTGCGCCTGCCTTCCGGGGCATACGGCGACACCTCGACTCCAGTGCACAACTCTGAGGGCGATGGCGCGGATGTTGAATCGAGGCGGGCAGCCAACTTCGTGGAAGCCGCGGGCGACGCTGCGTCGCTGCAATTTGGCAAGGCTGGCCTTGGAAATGGCTACGAACTCTTCTATGGCGTCGACGACGACGAGCAGGATCCAATTGGTGATGACCAATTGGAAGTTTCCGATCTCCTTGGCACTGTGGGGGCAGGCGACGAGTCTACACCGGATCGTGCTTCCCATGTACCGCACGTGCGCGAGACTTCTGGAAAACGACGTCGCGTCATGTTTCCCAGCGCGATACGCGAGGTGAATCGCGTATCTCGTCAGGAGTTGCCTACACTAGCAATGAAGCATCTTCGGCACCGTTGCGAGACGGCTGAGCAAGTGATGCTTGCTCGACTTCAGAACGAGGTACTTACCGGCGTGGTGAGCCGGCCAGTTGACTGGAACCCAACAGCATTGGCAAAGGAAGCAGGTAAGTATGAAAAGACCAAGGCGGATCGATTTGCGCTGCTCGTGAGCCTTTGGAGGTGTGAGGCGTCGTTCAGCGAGGCGAGATGGGAGCTCGTGAAAACGTTGCACGATCTGCTCGAAAACGCTTCAGACGTCGAGGATCGTGCCATGCTGCGCCGACAGCTCCTTGAGGCTACAACGCACCGCCCAATCTTCGACGAGGAGTTTAACCTTTGGACTGGCAGCCCGGATGTGGACGAAGAGGGAACTCTGCGTATGCTTAATGTCGGGCCACGATACGTCAGCGTGTATGCAACGGAATGCGCGATTCTCAAGCTTGAAGCTCAGTTGCTGGCAAAGGTTCGAGACGGTCTCCATATGAACGAATTGGGCGCCCGCCGGAATCTGCTGCGCGCAGTTCAAAACTCGCTTGCGAAAACCTCTGCCTCCGCTGAGGAGAATGATTTGCCTGAGGAAACCGCATGGCGTGCCCTGGGATTCATGGTGGGTACACCGGGCCCTGATCTGGACGGAAGCAGAGACATTGAGCGCGAGATTTCGGACGCGGAGACAGGTTCCGGCAGCGTTCCTGAGCTTATACCTCTGACTGAGGCTGGTTCACGTACCGTGCTTGCAGCCTTTGACTCGTTTGGAGCAGTCGCCGGTGCTCACGAGGTGATTGGAACACTTCGATTCGCGTGCAAGCAATTTTGCGATGACGTTGGATGCTACGGGGACACCGTGAGTCCCGAGCGGCGGCGCGTGTACCGTGCGGCACTTGAAGTGGCTCTTGGCGTTGTGGACGAAAGCTTGACGGAAGGTGAACGTCGAGCAACCGCAAAGGTGGAGCCGCGTGGCGCATCCTCCTCCTCTCAGACACAGAATTATTACCCCCGTTCCGAGCGGACGGGTGCGGGCATGAGAACATCGACTGATCAATTGATGGAGTCCTACGACTGGCTGGCATTTGACGACGCGATGGACTGCGCAGCGACGGTCGACACCGCCATCGAGAGCATTCAAGCGCAAGGCGACATTGATGTCGCCTATAGAGCGCATGCGATGGCACGTGGACGTGTTGTGCTGCTGCGGCACTTGCACGAGGCGGAGCTCTTGCGCCGCATTCGTCTGGCGCAGCTTCATCGCATGGGTGTCTCGCACCCTCGTTTCGGTGAGCCCACTGAGGTTAACTGGGAAACGACCGCGAATCAGTTCCCGCAAGAGGCAACGGACGATGACATAATCTCTGAGGCGAAAAAGGAAATGCGAGCTTTTAAGGAGGTGGCGCCATGGGGATTTGAAGCATCTCACACGGGCTTGCACTATGACGCCATGCGCGAGACACCGGGGCGTCGAGTAGAGCTCGCCGCAGCGGCATTTGATGGCACTTTAGCATCCCGACTGAAGAAGCGGATTCTTTTTCGAGAGCTACTACAGGAAGAGGTTACCGGTGTTGGGGAAACAGCGTCAGCATCTGGCGTCGATAATGAGCACGCGCAGCTTGAACGCATGGATACTCCCGCGCGAGCGGCTGCCATTCTCGCGAAGAAGACGGTTGACCTGATACAGGTGGCGGCAATGATGCAGCTCGCGTATGCAGAGGGATGTACTTTAGCCGTACGCCATGACGCGCTTTTGGTGGATTTTGCGTGGATGATGAGTGCTAGGCGACGCATTGAACGGCACACGGATCCGTTCTTGGTGGAGCGCAAGCAGCTTAAAGCATTTCACGGAGTATCGCACGGTGCTGCAATCGCCAGTCACTATCGCTCATGGACGCAATTTTTAGCGAGAGAGGAGGTTGCGGCGGCAGGCAGTGATGCGCGCGTGGTTGCCGAGAAGAGGTATCCGTTCGAGTTTCTCCTCTCGCTTGTGCGTGTGGAGATTGCCCGTTCTTGGAAAAATGGATGTTCGGCCATATCGCGTGAAGCACGTGAGGTGCAGCAGCGCATAGCTGCATTGAACCGCACAGGCCGCTCTGCCTCCGTTGCCACCCCTTCTCGCGTCTCTTCTCCCAGATCTACTGCCCGACCATCCCGATCCACCTCAGTTGCCACTTTGGGATCATCATCTCCAAACAGCCAACCAGAGCAACTTCAGCCAATCAATATCGCCAAGGCACGCGCAATTCTCCAAACGAATCTAGACTTCAGAGCGATTCAAGCATTTCTGCTCCAAATTGGGTATGCGGGTGACAAGCTTGACATTTATCACGCGGGGTGTGCGGTTACGACGGAATACCTTGGCGGCTTCGGTGCTTGCGCGGTTGCAGGGTGCGCTGACGAGCCGGAATATTTACCGTTACAAGACAAAGATGATAGCATTTGGGGTCCGGTGTTCATCAACGAGCTCGAGCTCATTGGAGCGGCAACCAATGTCGTTGTCACGGCTCGATTGAGTCGCCATATGACTCGAACGACAAACGAATTGAACAACATTCCCGAATTCATCGATCACCTGCTTGATCGAGGATGGCCGATGCGCACTGCGTTCAAAACGCTTCGACCGCCATCCACGTCGGATTGCTTGGTGTCCAAAATCGGAACGCTGTACAAGCACCACGGGAAATCCCCCAGGGGCATGGAATTGATTTCCGAGCAATTCGCCACGCCGTCATTCAAGTACATCGAGCCGTCCACGCCCACTGACCAGATTACAATATTTGGCTCATTCGAGAACATGGCCCCAATTCGCGGTGTGTTTGTTGCACTCGCTCGCTACCTGCGCGGCCGCCGTGCCGTGATGAGCTTGGACGCTCCAAAAGAAAAGCTGAGGGATCAGGGTCTTCGCTCCAGAAGTTACAGCGATCATGATAAGATGGTGGCAAAGCTGATGCTCGAAAGCGCCCAGCAGGGCATGCAACTAAAGATGAAAGAGGAGGGGGAGGAGGAGGAGGAGAAAGAAAAGCATGGAGTGCATTTGACAGGGGGAGTGGGCAATTTGGCCCACGAGGTGCACAAATTACAGTCTGAGGTGAGTGCATGCAACGAGCCCCCTCAAAGATTCGGCGAAGCGCCAAAGGTAGAATTGAATGCAGACTCTTCAAAGCCGGGGCAGCCGACACCTTGGCCACCCCCACGCATCCCCAAGCCTAAGCCGGTTGAGGAGCGTAAACCGGAGCGTGCGCGAGACAAGCCCACGGCAAGCGAGGTGAGTCACTACCTGTGTCTGAAGTGCATGACCAACGATACTGCTTGGCTGGCTGCTTTGCAGATCTGCTTGGAGGAAAGCGGGGATTTGTACAGCATAGGGCACGAGACTGTGCTGCGTTCAACGTATTCCGGTCTTGCAACGCCGACGTGCTTCGACAATTTCGCAATTGAAGCTCGTAACAAATCAAAGAAAAGAAACGCTGCGTCACCGTGGAGTGGTTGGGTGCGTCAACATTCAGTATACGCCTCGCTGCTGAACGATCCCGAGGCTTTCGAGCCTTTGCGAGACGGGATGTTTGTATCTTCGGGACGTGATTCAGACGGGTACAAGCCGGTGTGTCGCTGGGAGTCAGCTAGCCTGCTTTTTGAGGACGAGCCAGTGCGCCACAAGGTTGCCTATCTCATTCGCAAAATCGAGGCTGAAAGTGACGCTGCATGCGCGCAAGTTGGAATTCTGTCCCACGACGATGCTAAACGTGCAGCCGATGTCAAGCTGTACTGCCACACGCTAACGCTTGCGGTGCACCGCTGTCGCCTGGAGTCGATCAGGTTGGCTGGCCACCTTCCAAATCTATTCGCACGGAGCAACCACGAACTTCCCGAAATTTCGGAATTTCGCGAGACGGAGGTTGCAATGCCGGTGAAGACGATGAGACCGAAGGCTGAGTCTATCCTCATGATGCGCGAGAAGGAAGCCACAGATGTCATGGAGCAGGTCCTCATGGCATCGCTCGACTACCGCAAACCCGACGAAGACGACAACAACAATCTTGAAGAAGAAGCGAGCGAGGATTTGCTGGTTTTGAATCGTCCTTTGAGGCAGCAGGTGATTGCTGAAACTCTCAAGTTGTCATTCACTGCGTTCAGCTCCATGCCTGCGGTGAAAAAGATTCAGCGCTTTGAAACCGAGCTTGCTTTGCTTAAGCAGGCGTGCGATACATCGTATCTGAGATTAACCCACGTCAACCTTGACATCATGATGAGCTGGACGGCACGTCGACGTCGCAGACGCATGAAGCCTCTCGACGAAGGGGTCGGCGACGGCACGGACGACAATCCACCGCCGCTGATGGATGCGGATACGGCTGATACAGACAGATTGCGTCAAAGTGGCGTCGCGACTCTTGCACTGCCACCGCCTACTCCAGGCTTGGAGTCGAGCTCGTCGTTCGATAGCCCGAAGGAGAGTTTGGTTATTGCTCGCTTCCGCAAGGCGAAGAACATTGCCGGCAGATACGGAAAGGCTTACTGGAGTCAAGTGTTTGGCGACCTGTTCGACTGGGGCAACTTCTACCTCCATTCGAGCCAGATGGCGGGCGAAGAGATTCGCGACTCTCAGCAGTATTCTGCGATAGCAAACGATAATACCGCACCAGCGAAGGACGAGGGCGCGGTGCTCTGGGGGCGCGATCAGCTCAACGCTGAGGAACGCATGCGAAACGTCATGCACGACACCTTTCAGCAATTTGCGGAGACTGCGGCGAGGGCGCTCGCGGAGGAACGTGGTCTCTGGATGGTGGAAATGAACCGCATGAGCGACCTTGTCACGGAGCTTAGAGCGGAGGTGAAATTTCTGAAAGACGCCGCGGCGCGCGAACGTTCTCAGGTATCGGCACGTGCGATGCAGCTGTGCTACCAGCGTGCCGGTATGCTCCTGCTGAATCACGCGAGCGTGCGGGATCAATTTCAAACACTGAATTCCGAGGTTGTGCAACGCGCGCACAAGCTAAAAAATCAGAGCGATCGCATTCACGGCGAGGTGATCAATACGCTGGAAACTTCCCTTGCGATTGCTAAAACGAATCGGCAGATCTCGCAGGAGGAGCGCAGGAGGCGCCTTGACGTGGTTCTAGCGGACGAGCGATCGAAGGCAATGTCGAGGCTGACGATGGCCTTTGATGACAACGATGATACGCTAGACTCGGTGAACACCATCGTTCGAATGGAGCACGAGATGGAGTTACTGCGCCAAAACGAGGCTTTTTTGAAGGCAAGCTTGAAGAAGCTGAGGCTGCTGTCACGCATGCGCGTCTTTGCTGTTCGGACGAAGCTGAAGCGAGAGATGCGCGAGTTGCGCGAGTACTACGACGAGAGAATGTCGGAAATGGCAGACGGCCGGCTGAGTGCGGAGCAGGCTGTGACAAGCCAACAGGCTGACATCAAGGTTCTCCGCCATATGGCTGCTTTACGTGACGAGGCGCTCGGCGACGCGGCGCGAGAGCTCTACCACGCACATCGCCATCGCACAGAGCTGGCGCGTTTCAAGGCGCGCAACGAGCGCGGTGTAGAGCATCGTGGTGGAGCTTCATTCGCAGATCTGGTGAATGGCGATGGCGGCGGCGGCGGCTCACGACCCGCGTCGACATCGCCTCATCCTTCATCTCCACGACAACACAGGTCAGCACGATCTCCGTCGCCTGTTCCCACCGCGGCGTCCGAGGGGCACCGCGAAACCGCGTGGACGCCGAGGGAGCTCAGGGCATCCACCGAGGAGCCGACGAATGTCACCGAATGGCGCCTCAAACTTTTTCGCGAGCGTCATGCACGCGAGGAGGCGGAGCGAGCTCTGCGAGAAGCGCTCGACGATGCCGCCGAGGCGCGAGCGGGTGCCACAGCTGTGCAATTTACGAACACCGCGGAGTCGGGATGGCGGATGAGAGTTAAGAATCTAAAGGACGAGCTGCAATCGCGCGAGCAGGAGCTCTTGGTTCTCCGGCAGACGCTCGAGGCAATCTCGGGCATGGACACAGAGATCACGTTGGACGAGGCTCGCGAGCTTGCGAGAGATGGCGTGAGGATTGCGCTTGAGAGCGGTAGGAGACGTGATCCAACGTTGGCGCGCCCACACAGCGCCGAGACGTTCATGCGTTCGTCCGACGCAGAAATTTTGGCACAAAAGCGATTTCCCAAGAGGCCGAGCTCAGCCGTGGTGGCGCAGCGCAATTCGTCGCTGCTGCCAAGTCGAGGCGGCGTCAGCGCCAGTGGCCGTGATCGACCGTCGAGCGCTCAGCTTCAGCAACGTATCGCTCGTAACTTGAAAGAAACGCACGGAGGCGTTCGCGTGACGGAGTTCGGCGGCGCAGCCGCGTACAAGGGCACTGTAACGAGTGCCCCTCCCAGGGTGGCGTTCGGACGCGGTGTCGATGCTGTGGCAACTGGAGCACAGGCAACTGCGTACAGGATGATTCGCAGAACTAGCGGAGAGCACGCTGCGGAGTCATCGTCTAGTTCAAGGGCGCGTCCAGCGAGCGCGCACCCGAGTAGTCGCAGCCCTGGATCGGCGCCGCCGCCGCCGCTGCAGCAGCAGCAGCAGCAGAGGCCCATGAGCGCGGGGCCAGTGCACCGCAACTAACCTTAAAAACTAATGTACAAAAAAATAAAATTTCTTGAAGTTGGAAGTTTCCCGAGCATGAATCGGTTGAACCCCCAACTGATAGGTTCCCCATTATTGGTCGGTTCCTCCTCCGAGGAACATCATCCCATGAAATCCATGGCGGTCTACCGTGACTAATCCTTGTTTTTCTTGTCACGTGTAGGAAGCTCCTCGATGCATGTGCCTATATGCTTGTGTTGTTGGCCTCGCTGGCTGGAGGTAGTCGTCGACGGTGTGCTGGATCTCAGTCATCCTCACCGACGTCGCCTACATCGTGTTCGCGATCCTGAGCATCAACGAGTCCTCGTGCATACTCGGGCGTCGGGTCTCAGTCTCCGTCATCGGGCATCACGGGATTCCTAACATTTGATGTCAACGCACGACGCATCAGTGCACGCCACGACAGACGACTCGTCGGTGGAACTCACGCGTGCACTCGCGCACTCAAACGATGGCATGCGTCTCGCGAGTGAAGACAACTTTCGAAATGCGCTCATCTGCTTCCAGCACGCCTTTCTCATCTACCAGAAAGAACTCGGAATACACGCAAACACTGCCGCGACCGCTGTCAACGTCGCCAATTGCTATGCTAAGCTGAGTTTGCTCGACGACGCCGCGCATCACCTTGAGCTCGCGCTTTCTATTCAGCGTGCGTGCGGTTCAGGTGGACAGCCTCACGCGGATGCCGCCGCGACACTGACCAATCTCGCCATTCTCGCAGAGAGACGTGGCGACTTTCGAACAGCACTGTGGTATGCAGAGAGCAGCTTACGATTACACATTGATGCGCTTGGACTGGATGCGCCTGCAACGGCTAAGGCGATGGAAGAGCTCGCGGACTGTTACGAGGCCAACGGGGACCTCGAACGTGCCAGCACATTACGCGCGCATGCCGCATCGTCTGCTGCGAGGAGGGCTGGTGCAGCGGGTTTCTACGCTCCTCCTCCCGCCAGCGGCGGTGGTACGAGTGGCGTTGGATGGTAAACACCATATAGGAACCTTTTTACAAACACTCAGCTCCCGTCATCCATTATCATCAGTCACGCCATTCACATGCACCACCCAGTCCTTTCGCAACGCGTTTCTACAAGGCGCTGGCTGGTGACTTCAAACATCGTCATCATTGATCAACGCCTTTTCATCGTCTGCTCCGTTGGCGGTTTTCCTGACGCCGCTTCCAAGACACCATTTCGAATCTGCGCCGCGATGTCCCCCACCGCTTGCGCGCTGTGCGGGATGAACACGGTGTGGCTCTTGTCAGAAGCGCCAACATCTTTGAGTGTGTCGAAGTACTGGGTGAGCACCATCATATCCATGATAGTCTTGTTGTCCACGTCGGTAACACCCTCGGAGAAGTCAAGCACGGAGGTACGGAGGCCATTCATGATTGCCTGGCGCTGACGAGCAATGCCCGTGCCGGCGAGGTACTTCGCCTCGGCGTCCGCCTCCGCCTCAATCTTGATTTGGCCAGCCTGCGCCTCCGCCATTTTCAAAACGCGAATCTTGTTAGCCTCGCCCTCGTCTGTCGCCGCGACGCGCAGGCGTTGCTGCTTGTTGATCTCATTCATTGCAATTTTCACCTCAACGGCTGGGTCAATGTCCGTGATTGGCGTCGCTTGGATGAAAAACCCATAGTCCGCCATCGCTTCGGAGAGCTCTCGCTTGATGTTGGCGGAGATCTCATCCTTGGTTGTGAACACGTCATCCAGCTTGATTTTCGGCACGCTCGAGCGCACGACGTCGTACACGTACGCCTCGATCTGCGATGCAGGGTTCGTCAGTCGATAGAACGCCTCGTACACCTTTTCTGAGATCACCTGGTACTGGACGGCGACACGCAGGACGACGAACACGTTGTCGAACGTTTTTGTTTCGCATGCGACTGTCATCATTTGCGTTCGCACCGACACCGTCCCACGCACGCATTCGCAGAGCAAGCAATTCACGCAATTGAATCCGGGTGGCGCTACCCGTCGAAACGCACCGCATTGCTCGACGACCTGGACCGTTCCCTGCGACGGGCAGGCGAAGCAGCAGAGGATCGACATGGATGGCGTCTGAATGCTGTTGTATGCATAGGTTGGTACGTCATCATCAGCGAACCTTCGGGATGTGGCGAGAGATTTTTTGTTTTTTTTAGGTAATTTGGCCTTCTCCCCGGTCATAGAGGCGGTCATAGCAAGCCATCCAATCCAATGCAGCGTGTCTTTCTAGGCAGCTTTTGATTGTCTCTGAATCATGGCGACTCGTTCCGCGCCGTCGTCGCCAACGCCAACGCATGCGCCGTCACCTCATCAGAATAAAGCCAGCACCAAAAACAAGCGCTTCTCTCTCTCGCCCACGTCCTTCGTGAAAGCGATCAAGCGTCCGTTCAAGAACAAAAAGAAGGGAAACACCACAGCAGTCATGACTACTGCTGCACGGATGGAGGAGAATGACGAAGCGACGTTCGGACATGACACCGGCATCACAACAGTGCGTCGATCCATATGGGCGGTATGTGGTGGAATTCCTGACACAATCTCGCGAGCGAATACGCCAAATACGTCTGTGAATAAGAAAGAAACAAAGGATGACGAGGCTGTTGAAGATGAAAACGCAGAGCCAATAACAATCAAGATGAAAAGTGTCACGCACACGCGCGTCTACGGCGACCACGTCGAAGAAATAGAAGAGAGTGGTGACGACATTGACGTTGGCATGGACGATGTCGACGAGGTGCGAGTCGCAACAGCCGAGGAAATGAATCGTGATGTTGCGGAGCAAATACGCCATAAGCAACTCGAGCTGCTCGAGACTTGCGAATCACTTCTGGCGACGATCAAGCTTGATCTCACGACGACGACGAGCTGATGTGAAGTTGATCATCGTAAGCAATCAGCTCTTCTACTTCTTCTTCTCCTCCTCCTCCTCCTCCTCATCCGCTGTACACTTTATGCAATGACACTGGAAGCCATACGCGCTATTCAAGTACCCGCGGCGAACTCGTAGCGATGCAGAATTGTCCGTGTACGTCACCGTCGCCTCCTCACCCTTCTCCAATGCTCGCAGTGCGACGAAAGAAACGTTAGCGTCACCGCTCGGCCAAGTAGCTGCGACATTAGGCTCGCACGAATGATTGAGCAAAGAGGCATGTAAATACATAGCCACGCCATTGTCGAGACTGTGGCTATTGGTGGCTGAGGATGAAATGTCCGCCGAAAGCGCCGCCAACAAGCCGTCGCGCGACGCGCTGTCATCGTGCCGTATTGTGGACACACGAAAGGCATTCAAGTGTGCTCGCTGAAGCACGCCCACGAACCACTCTAGTGTATCGAGCGCACCATTCGCGTGTGGCGGCAGTGCATCAACGTAGACGCGGTGCGCCTCAGCCCAAGCGTCTGGAACGGTGTCAAGCCTTGCGTGCACGAGAGGCTGCAGCAAGGACACTGGCGACTCTCCCGCAACGACCGCACGTGCTAATCGGTGCGCTAGAAGTGGGAATGTCGCACCTCCGTCACCTTCGCACAGCTCGCGCAGCTCATTCGTCGCACCATCTCGCCTCTCACCAAGATCTGCCGCGTCAGAAATGGCGTGTGCCTGCTCGCAACGTTCGGAGCAAAATGCCTCCTCGCCTCGTTTGGGAAATCTTGCTTCACCATGGTGCTGTCGCTGTGATGACGATAGCCATTTCAAGCAGCGCCAGCAAACTCCTTGGGCACTAGCTAGCATAGGGTGCACGACAGCGAAAGCGCCATTGAGCGGGCTTGCAAGAACAGTTTCGCCCATATCGACATCTCTTGCGGCGAATAAACCTCGACCACCACCGGTTAACGGACTTGCGAAGACCTCTAGAGCTGGTCCTTTCGCGGCGGCGGCTGATGACGAATATAGTCGTCGTGTTGTACAGTTTATGAGGGATGATGCCAACCTCATCTTCACCGAACGAGTGCTAACTCCTTAAGGCTTGTCAAGTTTATGGCGAAAATGCACAAGAGGGATCAACCCCGTCGGGAAAGAGAGAATGAAGAAAATGAAAAGAGAAACACACTCACGGAATTACAAGTAGGACACCAAAGGCGAGCAGAGCGGCAACGACAACGTACTTGAATGCGGATACGGCGACGAGAAAGGTGATCCAGAGCACACGAAATGTGAACGTCGCCGCAGTGACGGCAAATGCAAGCGCGACTGCGCCTGCGACGCCTTCCTCCGCGCCCCCCACGGGCCTATTCCACTCGCCTGAGTCGTTGTTTGGCGACGCACTGCTGGCAGCCGTTACGGTTGAAGTTCTGGAATGCGCCAAGCGTTGAAGTCTTGCTTGAGGTCGAGCGCACCAACCCGCATTTATTCGCGTTCCCATGGCACCACCACCATCACCAGCCACACCCACACCACCACCAACAGAGTTACCCACCTTTTGAGCACCGACAGAGAAACCAACCGCACTGAACGCGGAAAAAGGTGCAGGTGAACGACGAGGATGAGGACGAGGGAAGGGAGGGCGAGAAGGACGGTGAGCACGAAGCGCCGACGACGCCGACGCCGACGCCGACGACGGAAAGAGGGCTGCCATATCAGCAGAGAGTATGCAGGGGGTAGATAAGATATCACCGGAAAATCCGAGTCCCGCAGAAAATGGGGTAGGCTATAAACCCCAATCAATCAAAATCCATTTCATATTCGGGTTTCTGTTTTGAGGTTAATTTTACAGCAGAAATATTACGGGCCGCGCGCCGCCGCGGCTCGTGCGGCGGCGGCTGCCGCCGCCGCCGCTCTTGCCTCCTCGCCGTTCGGAAGCGTGGCGTACGTCCCTCCACCCCCGCTCTCCGGTGACCGCGCCCAAGGCAATGCGGCTGACGATGATTGCTGGCTGAGCGTGCGCGCCGTGCCCGCGAACGCCGGAGTCGTCGACGACGACGTCGATGCCGTCATTCTCGTCCACCACGACGACGAGGAAGGTGCAGCATCAGCCGTCGTCGTCGGAAGCGGCGAGGACATCGACCATCCCACTCCCGGAGAGGATACGAAGCCAGAAGCGTCACGGATGCGCGAAGGCAGCTTCGCTTCAACGCGAGTCGAAGTTGCGTGAGTGAGGTGCGCAACGGTCCCAAACAGCGGAACGGCACCTAGCGCTAGCCCCACAAGCAAGCCAGATAGGTGCCCGAGCAAGCTTGCGTTCGGGATCATGAGCTGAAACAGTACCAGCAACACCCACGGATACCAGCTGACTGGTACGTTGAATAGCCCGAAGACGCTTCGCTCGCCACGTGTTCCACCCTCGAAGTAAGGTTCGTACGCGATGTGAACGAAGATCTGGGCTGACAGCCCGGCGGAGCATGCGTGCACGCCTCCCAGCATGCGCAGCACGTAGAACGACCCCTTGGAAGCAACGGAAGCTGCCGCGTCGTAGAGCGGGTCACTTTGCGGATAAGCCTCGACGCCTCTGGTGACGACCGCCACTCCGTGCGCAAGCCACGCAAGCGACGCGTGCACGATGGCGGTAGCCAGCATGCAGACGAGTGTCAGGAAGGCGAACCTCACCGTTCCGACGGAGCTTTCGACGCTTCGTGCCATGGGAACGTATGCGAGCATGTTGAAGACTATGTGCAGGAGCCCGAGGTGCACGAGCGGCGCGGTGACTGCTCTCCATATTTCGACGTGCGCTGCAAGACGGTACGGCGAGAGGCAGGTGTGCAGAATTAGGGCGTCCAACCCAGTCAACTCGGTGGCGACGTACACGGCGACGCACGTGACGAACACGCTCTTTGTGAGGAGCGGCAGTCCTCCGAACCACCGCTTGATGCGCGCGAGTGCGTCCTGCGCGGGATTCGACGCGCCACCAGCGTTCGACGCGCCACCAGCGTTCGACGCCATGATGGCTAAGGTGATCTGTAGGTGCGAGCGCGCGTCACAGCCAATGAGGAGCCACGAGGAGCCGATCCCAAAATCTCGCCACGGCCAAACTGCGACGGAAGAGTGAATTACCAGCGGCAACTTGGAGGCGATGTGAAGAATGCCGGAGCAGGAACGTCTGAGGTCTGAAGCAGAGCGAAAAAAGGAAGTCTCGATTGATTCGGGTTTAAGGCTTTTCGCGAGGTCCTGGTCAGGAGTCCCCCTGATGCAATGCAATTGAGACAAATTAAAATTTACTTTTTTAAGTTAAGCTCATCTCTCTGATGTCTCGTTTCAGGTTCCAGTGCGCGCGAACCCATTGCGAGAATCTCAGCACGAATCCGTCGCCGGCGGTGTCCCTACAATAGCTAGCAAATAGCAACAAGTTGTAGTACCGCTCCAAGTACAACAGTCCAAGCCAACTCCACTTTTCTGAGGCGTGCACATCATGTCGTGCATTCAGCTTGCACTTCGCGGGAGCTTGCCGCACATTCTCCAGCGCGTCACACTTGTCAATGCACTCGTCGAGCATCTGCTTTGCCTCTCGCCCTCTCTTGCCCATCGCCTCGAGCTGCATCACCGCGTATAGGACGACGGAGAACTCAGCATTGTCCAAATTCGGTCTGTTCGGGTCGATGTGCATGTAGTTCACCTGATACGTCGGATCGACACCCTTGCGCGTTCGCCAGATGAGCATCGCCGCGACCATCGCGGAAGTCGTGCGGCTGTACCCGCTGCGGCACGAGAACACCGCGGCGTCGTCCAGGTTGCAATCGCCCAAGACTTCCACGAGCTGGTCCAGCTGCCTCTCAAACAGAGCACCCTCGTCGGAAAGAGGTAGTCGCGTGATGGTCACGGGGATGCCGTCAGACCGGAATGTTTTAAAAGCATCAGACGAGCAGCGCACCATATCCTCGCCGACGGCGAACGGCGTCGCAGAAGCCTCGCCGGATGGACCTCCGGTGGTATTTACCATAACCTGACCACCCTTTTCGCGGCCGAGCGAGAGAACGTCCAATTTCAGGCGCGCATCCATCCTGTCAAGATGGTAGCCGCTCGCACCGCCGCTGCTGGCTCGCCCACCGAGCTTAAACTTGAACGCATCGGCGGGATTCGTTTCTTTCGCAGCGACTGGCGCGCCTGACAGGAACACGCACGGGTCGTCGCGCAGCTGGAAGTAGTGAACGCGCGGGTGGCCGGAGCGGCACAGGCCCTCGAGCATGCCCTTCGTGCCCGAAACAAGGCTGCTTCCTAAGCCGTAAATCGGGTCACGGTCCTTGCACCTTCGGAAGTTCCAAGTCCCTTCGTAAAGAGGCGCACCTAGGCTCTTCGCGTGTAGACCTGCGCTCTGGTCCGCGACGAGTGCCGCGCCGCCGTGAAGGACGGCATCCGGCCAGTCTTCTAGCATGTCTCGTGGAGGAGGTGCTGAGCACTGGAACCAGTGTGACATCCAGCGGTACCCGTCCTCCGGCTGGCTTGCGTACATCTCTCCCAGCGCGTCCACAAGGCCCGGAAGCACAGTCTCGACAAGATACTCCTTGGGCACGAGCGCCTCCAACGCACCTGGTGGGAAGAGCAGGTTCGCCTCGCGTCGCGCGCTCTCGTCGCTGTCGCTCCCGTGCACGGCGTTTCTGACGGCGTCCGCTCCGAGCAGGGCACGCACGGAGCTGGGCGCGATTTCTCTTGCACGAGCAGGGTCCATCGGCCCGATGAGCGTCCTCCATGCCTTGACTGCACCAACCTTTGTGAGCACGAGCGCGACGACGGGCCCGCTGGATAGGAACTCGACGAGCACGCGAAAGTTGGGCTGCGATTCGAGGTGTGCGTAGAACTGCCTCGCGAGCGTGGGGCTGAATCGCAGTTCTCTGCGTCGCGCGACGAAGAAGCCGGCCGCCTCTGCGATTTCGACGACGCGCGAGGCTGCTCCGGCGGCGCACACGTCCGGCTTGATGACGGCGACGGTGTGCTCCATCGCGCAAGGCAAGTCAGTCAGTCGCGGTCGCTCAAGAAACAGCTGGTTGGGTTGGGTGGGTTCGGTCACGGCGGGAAACACCACGCGGCCCGGGGTTCGTTTGAACGCCGCGGTCGGACATCGCTGTTAGGGTTAGGGTTAGGAAAGGATAGCATACCTCAGATACGGCGCCTTGTTTGTTTTTTTGGTTTTACATGAGCTTGTCAGCGATGTTGCAGATGCGCAGGCCGTGCTTGTTCTTCGCGCGCAGCTCCACGGGAACTACCGCGTTCACGCGTGTGCCCATCGGAGAGCCGTCCTTCTTCACCAACACTATGCTGTTGCGACCAGTGCGCACGCGGCTGCCATCCAGACGACGCGTGTGCGCGCGCGTCTCCACCACCACGCCGTGAATCACCGTTCCCTTGGGGATGCGCGTGCTGCTCTTCAGGTTGCTCTGACGAACGGACGCCGTCACCTTGTCGCCCAAACCAGCCTTGCCTTTGTTCGTCGCGACGTACTTCTGAACGCGAATCACCTTCGCCTTCAGAGCGCCGGAGTTGTCGACGACGTCCACCATGGAGCCCGCCATGACGTTCCGCCGCGCCTGAAACGCCGCGAGCATGCTTGCCGACGTTAGCGAGCACGACTTCGCAAACGTGGAGGTCAGCGCACCCAACGAAGTCGTCATCATCGCCATGGCGGTCCCCGTCCACCACCCCCTCCTCCTGGGAGGTGAAAGAAGAGTGGTGAAGGGGAAGAAGGGAGTTGGGGAGGGAGAGGGCCGAGGGGGGCGGACTGGGGGGCGGCGACCCTAACCCTTCCCAAATTACCGGGGGGTTTGGCAGAGAGAAATTGTCGGGGTTTACTTTTACAAGTCCTCAGCAGCAGCAGCAGCGACATCGTCGTCGTCGTCGTCGTCGTCGTCGTCGTCGCGCACCATCTCCGCGCCCATGAGACGCACGTAGTCGTCCTGCAGTCTCAGCACGTCGAAGTCCAAGAGCGTCCACTCCAGCTGCACAGGCGCGCTGCCCGGTAGCACGCTCGTGCAGCTGACGCGTCCGCAGAACACGTAAGGCTCCGTCTCGCGACGCAGGAACAAAAGAACACGCGTGCTTCCGTCGCCCTCACCGCTTCCAATTAGACGGCGAACAACAGGGCTGTCCTCGTCCTGTCCCTTTGGTGCATACCAGCGCATGCGTCGGCCCTGCCTCGCGAACAAGTTGTGGTAACCGCCGTACGTGCTGCTCGCAGAGCTCGCGAGACACGTGTGCACGGACTCCTCGTCCTTCGGGACGGCGTTCACGTACAAGGCGACGGCGTTGCTCCACTCCTGAACGCCGCTGTACTTGTTAAAGCGCGGCACGTATGCGTGAGGATTGTCGGGTTGTTTGGCCATGGCCGCTGGCGCAAACACGCAGGCGCTCGCGTGCGCCTTGGGTGGAAGTGGCGGCTTGTCGTCGTCGTCGTCGTCGTCATCTGCTCGACACGCGCGGTCGACGCGTCTTCCGAGAAAGGTGCTGCACAGCTCTTCAACGCTGGCGACGAGTTCCTTTGTAGATGTTCCCGCGGCTGTGTCTGCTTTGACCGCCGCACTAGCACTTTTCCCACCGTGACTGCTTCCGTGCGTTCTTCTCCACGTATCGACTGACACGAACGCGTCCGCCGGCGGAGGTGGTGGCAAGTCGCGCGTCGTAGCGCTCGCGTTGTGAGTGCCCGCTGATGCCTGCAGCGACGGCGGCGGCGGTATGTTCCGCGTCGACCTTCTGACCCAGTGCGACGCTTCGGCGCCCTCCGCCGCCCCATCCTCGGTCGTTTTTCTCTTCACGGGCAGTTTCTTCTTCGAGGACGGATTCTGCTTTTCGTGTTGTTTGGCTGCGAGTGCGGGAGGCGGTGCTTTCAGGGGCAGGCCTCCGAGGAGTTGCTGCATGCGCGCCTGGTTGCGCGCGATGTTCCTCAAACGCTCCTGCTCGTACTCGCACAGCAGCGCCATGGTGTCGAACAAAACCAAGGATGAACCCCAAAACTTCGAAATAAAACCAAACCCCTACCAAATACCATGGAAAATCTGCGCAAAAGATTGAACGGGGATCTCGGGCGGCCTCCCAGCCTATCGTTTCGTTCTTGTGCGCGGGCGCCCCAAACCCCACCAGGTGCCAGGCACCGCCCAACGCCACACCCCATACCACACACCACACCATGGCGCGCGTACCGATGACGTCACTGACGACGCGCCCTCAGTGTTGTGTCATGCCCTCAACAACCTTTCAGAGTAGCAGTAAAATCAACCGCTTTGACCGCCGTTGTTATACCGCTGGAGTACATCAGCGGTATAACAACAGCCTGAGTTTCCACTCGTTGCGGGGATCTTCAGTCGCCCGGCGCGCTGTTGAAGATCCGGCGTCGCCACCCCAAGCAACCTCACAAACGGACGCGAACGGACTTGACAGTGACAAGACCGTTCCGAGGCAAGCGACGGACGTGAACACGGCGTTCAAGGAAGAGGCGACAAGTAGTAGCCAAGAGCAGACACGCGGGGCGGACGATGCGACGACGTCGTCAGCGACAACTGCAACTGTCATGAGCCCGGTGGAAAAAGCTGGACAGCAGCTGCGATTAGACGCGTGGCAGGCAAGGCCGACGACGGCGCGCAAGGTGCTCCGAGCCGCAAACTCAATCAGAATCGCGAGAACACCACCCAAGAAAGAAACAAAGGACGGGGAATCTGGCAACGCAGACGAGGAGGAGGAGGAGGGCACGGAAAGCGATGCGAAAACAGCCACGGCGGTGGCTGCGTTCACCATCGCTGTCAGCGCCATCGCGCTGCGCTTTGGAGGACGCGCCGTGCTGCTCAAGACGGCGGGCATGGACTTCGACGCTGACCCTGTGCTGCGTGATACCATCACAAACACGCTCAACCAGCTGAACGACCTTGGCGCATACAAGACGGCGGGCTTCATAGCCGCGTGCGCGCTGTGCAAAATCCTGTGCCTTGATGCCATCTCCGTCGCGCTAGCGCTCGTCAGTGGCATCCTGTTCGACAACAACCCGCTGTACGGATGCGTCGCAACCGCCGCGGGGAGCACGCTTGGCGGCGCGGGAGCGTTCATGCTAAGCCGCACGGTGCTGAAAGAGCGCGTGAAGAAGTTTGTCGAGGAGCGAAAGGCACTCCGTGCTGTTGAGCGCGCCGTATCGGGAGGTGGCGAAGGACGAGGTGGATTCCAAAGCGTACTCGTCTTCCGTCTTGCTCCCGTACTACCGGCACTGCCCATCGGCGGGTATGCATACCTCTTCGGCACGACGTCAGTCACATTCCCCGAGTTCGCCGCTGGCACGTTTCTGGGCAGCCTCAAGCCGTACTACCTGGACTCCGCCATGGGCGTCTTCACGCTCGGAGCTCTTACGGGGCGTGGCGGGGACAATCCGAACGAGGATATCTTCATCATCGTTGCCCTTGGTGCGACGGCGCTCGTGGGAACGTTCGCAAGTCAGGTGGCGACGCGCATGTGGGAGGAGGTGAATGCAGAGATGGATGCAGAGGAGGCGGAGAGTGCATCTCTGCGCGACAAGGCACTGGCCAGCTTGGGCGAGAATTCGGATGTGCTTGCTGAAGAGGCAAAGGAGGAAGATTCCGGTCCGTTCAGTGGCTTGACGAGAAGTTGGAAGAAGGCATCGACGCGTTACGGCAAAGCGCAGGATGATCTCTGGCCTGTGATAGAAAATGAGCGTCGCTTTCTTGCGCTCGTTCTCGACGAAGCTTCGCGCGCCGCGGATCGCGTGGGTGCCGACAGAGACGAGGAAGACGAGCTCGTGACGCGTGCACTCGAGGCGGCGGTGGCTGCACCTCCGCCCACACCCCCGGCTCTGCGTGACTCTGACGAAAGTGCGCTGACGGCGTACTTTGTCGAAGGACTTGCATGGTTCTGGTTGTGCAACGAAGCGCTTTGGATCTACTCCTCGCCGAAGAAAGATTGGCTGACGGAGTAGTAAGAAAAACAGAAAGTAACGTAATGTGGTAACAGTTCAAGCCTCAATATCTTTTCGCTTGTGTGTCTCATCTTCTTTGGCATTGTGTTGACTCGATGTCTCCTCCTCTTGTTTTTGTTGCTGCTGCTGCTCCTGCTGCTGTTCCGACTCCGCCTGCGCAATCCGATTTTGAATCTCCGCTCGTACCTTTTGTAGACGACTCTCCTCGGAATCTAAGATTTGCTGGCGTGTTTCAGTCGCAGCTATCTCAAGACTTCTACCGTCGTATCGTAGATCGCGATCTCTGCCAAATGTAGCCTCGTGAAATTCCGTCTGCGACGGCATATCAGCATTGCCCGAACGAAGGAATTGACGAAATGACTTCTGTAGAGACTCGCGTGTCGGCGGAGGCTGTCGCGCGGCAGACTTCCAGGCTGACTCTACCTGCATGCGCAACCGCATCAATGGATCTAACACCCGCTCTTGAGTTTCTTTCGCCACTGCTGCCGCTGCTGCTGCGTCCGTCGTCTCCTCCTCCTCCTGGTGTTTCTGTTTGTTGTCGTTGCTGTTGTCGTCGTCGTTATCATCATCATCAGCTTCCGGTTTAACAATGCCCAACACCATCGCGGTGCGACGTCGAAGTATCTCCTGATCTCTTTTCAAGGTATCATCGCCGTCGTTGTCGTTGACTTGAATCGCGCCAGCAGTAGTAGCGGAGGTGGTGGTGGTAGGAGCAGGATTGCCTTCCAGGTCGTCCCCCGCCTTGTCCTTCTGCCATAACACATTGATGGTATGTTTCCACCACCATGCCACGGCGACGAAAGCCACAAGGGCGGCGGCAGCTCCGACAGCGCGCGACGCCCACGCCGCGTGTTCTCCACCTCTGATGTTTGGATGGTAGAAAGTGTGCATCACCACGCTCTCGCGGAGAGTCGTGCGTTGTTTTGGATCTGCGTGCTCCGTTCTCCCCGTCTTTCGGTCGAATATGATACTGCCATGCGTTTGTCGATCCATCTCAACGAAGGCATCGTCGTTGTCGTTGTCGTTGCCGCCTCCTCCTCCTCGTCTGTCCCCCACCGCCCAAACCGGCACGACGACACACGACGACGATGATGATGCCCGCCTCCTTCTCCTTCTCGCGGCAGTTCCCCCCGCTGCTGCGATGATGATGGCGCGCACGGGCACGTGGTGACGATGATGATGGGTTCTGGAGGAGCGTACGGTATAATGGCGTGCGCGGCCATGGGCAATCAGCTCGCCGTCAGCGGCACGGTGTGCCCCGCGAGATGATGTGCACCGCGGGTGACGTCCGCCAACAACGGCAGCCGCCCGGACCTGTTGTTGATGTCTCGTGGTGGTGCACGCCGCGGCGAGCATTCACTTTGAGTGAAAGGACGAGGAGGAGTCCGGAGGAAATTAAGTATTGACTGAATGAGAGGAATGAATGGCGGCGTTATTACTATTATCAAGCGCGTTTTATCTTGACGGGATGGATGAGGTCTGGGTGGATTTCTCACCGTATTTCTTCTGGATTTTTCGCCGGTGCGTGCGCCGTGCGTGTGGGGGAGGAGGACCGACCGGAGGAGTCCTGACTTCCCGGAGAGGGGAGAGCCGGAGAGAGGCCCGGGAGAGGGGAAACTGGGAAAGCCGGAAAGGGGAGAAGAGGAGGGGAAACGTAACTAAGCCAATAAGGGATGGTAGACAGACGGGTGGTTCAGCGTGGTCCAGTAGAGGTACAGTAATAAGTAAAAATCAAACGCATCGCATCGTGATCGGTAGTACTTAATAAATGGTGCACAGAGTCTATCCGTCTTATCGTATCGTAGTAAAGTTAAAATTTACTGTGCAAGCTTAAAACACTAACCCTCCAAACTCCCAAACTCCAATTTAAAGGTATCACACTTCGCAGTCTCCCATCCGGCTTCATTTCCGCCGGCGTAGCACTGCTGGTCTTTGAAATGGCAGCATCCGCCTCCTCCGACTTTGAGGCAATCATCCTTCGTGTATCCTTTCTTTTCGCAAGACGCCTTTATGACGCTCATTTCAGATTCGCCCGATTTCTTGACACACTTGCGGTCACTTGTCTCGGTTGGCGCGACCGACTCGTATTCCTCATTCGGGTTGCACACCGTCAAGGGCTTGCAAGTACCGTCCGTTATCTTGTACTCGGTAGGCTTGCACGAGTCCTCCTCCTGCTTCTTCTCCTCCTTCTCATTCTCGGCAATCAAATCACACTTCGCAGGCTCCCATCCGGCTTCATTTCCGCCGGCGTAGCACTGCTGGTCTTTGAAATGGCAGCATCCTCCTCCTCCGACTTTGAGGCAATCATCCTCCGTATATCCTTTGTTTTCGCAAGACTCCTCTAACTTCTTGGTAGTAGCTTGTGAGTCGCTGCCAGATTTCTTGACACACTCGCGGTCACTTGTCTCGGTTGGCGCGACCGACTCGGATTCCTCATTCGGGTTGCACACCGTCAAGGGCTTGCAAGTACCGTCCGTTATCTTGTACTCGGTAGGCTTGCACGAGTCCTCCTCCTGCTTCTTCTCCTCCTCCTCGTCGTCGTCGTCCTCGTCATTGTCGTCGTCGTCGTCGTCGTCGTCGTCGTCGTCCTTGTCCTCGTCCTCGTCGTCCTCGTCCTCGTCCTTGTCCTTGTCCTTGTCCTCGTCGTCGTCGTCGTCGTCGTCGTCATTGTCGTCGTCGTCGTCGTCGTCGTCCTCCTCCTCCTGCTTCTTCTCCTCCTCCTCATTCTCGGCAATCAAATCACACTTCGCAGGCTCCCATCCGGCTTCATTTCCGCCGGCGTAGCACTGCTGGTCTTTGAAATGGCAGCATCCTCCTCCTCCGACTTTGAGGCAATCATCCTCCGTATATCCTTTGTTTTCGCAAGACTCCTCTAACTTCTTGGTAGTAGCTTGTGAGTCGCTGCCAGATTTCTTGACACACTCGCGGTCACTTGTCTCGGTTGGCGCGACCGACTCGGATTCCTCATTCGGGTTGCACACCGTCAAGGGCTTGCAAGTACCGTCCGTTATCTTGTACTCGGTAGGCTTGCACGAGTCCTCCTCCTGCTTCTTCTCCTCCTCCTCATTCTCGGCAATCAAACTACATTTCGCCTCCCATCCGTCTTCATTTCCGCCGGCCCAGCACTGCTGGTCTTCGAAATGGCAGCATCCGCCTCCTCCGAGTTTGAGGCAATCATCCTCCGTATATCCTTTGTTTTCGCAAGACTCCTCTAACTTCTTGGTAGTAGCTTGTGAGTCGCCCGATTTCTTGACACGCTCGCATTCAGGCCATGTGCATTCAGACTGTTCCATGCAATAGCTGCGCTCGGTAAATTCGCAGTCAGGGTTTGTCTTGCACGCTTCTCCGGTCTTCAAACCTTCGCAGGTAATGGAAGCCTGATCGTAATCCAGGTTGCAGGGTAATTCAGGGACGGCGGACAACGCAATTAGTGCGTCGCAGGTTTTGGAAGCCTTGTCGAAACTCAGCAAGCAGTACGAGCCGGACATCCAGAGACACTTTGCGTTGCCACTGCATGACGTCTTATCGGAGATTTCCCAGCACGCTGCGCCATCGCTCGACTGCGTCTGTGTTTGCGTCATGGAGTCCTCGTTGTTATTTGAGGAACCGCCATCATTTGCTAACAATTCGCGGCGGCGGCGCGATTCCTCGCTGGACATCTTTTGAAATCTCGGAATTCCCGAGCTGTCTTTCACGGTGATGGCGTTCGGCGTCGCCTCGATAGTGTCACCGCGCGCGGAGAAGAAGATCACCTTGTTGGGCATCTTCTCGAAGCCGGTTATGGTGTGCTTGTACGTCCGCCCCTTGTTGGTGAGCATGAGCGACGTGATGCCGTCTAGCTGACTCGATGGCATCTTGAACGCATCGTAAAGCGTCCTTGTCTTCACAACAGCTGCCGTCGCGGCGACGGTGCTCGTGCCCTTCACCGTCGTGATGCCGCTTCCATCCGTCTTCGTCTCCTTGCTATTCTCGACGACCACCGCGACGAGTCCGACGATGACGCCCACGAGGGCGCACAGGATGACCAAGAGAATTCCGCTGAAGATCGTGAGTCGCTTGGTTGTCTTCTTGGATTCTTTATAGAGCTCCGCACCACGAGCAAGCTCCATGGGCGCGACCGTTCCGTCACCGTCGACGTCGAACACCTTGAGCGTTGGCTGGATTTCCTTCGGAAGTGTCGTGATGGCGATGGAGCCTTCCTTGTTCGCCTTCTTCAAGTCCACGTACACGGTGAGGATATCCGTGAGCTCGTCCATCTCGATCTTTCCATTTTTCTCGTCGTCAATCTCGTTCAGGAGCGGTTGCACCTTCTTGGGAAACGAAGAGACTTTGAGATAGTTCATCTCCGCGGACATGGGGTCAGGCAGTTCGTTGGGGTCGATGATGCCGTTTCCGTTGGTATCATATTGCGCGAGTTTCTCACGCAGTTCCGGCGGGCAGTCGGCGATACGAACGCCGTGCAGCACCTTGCGCACTTCTCCCATAGCTTGGTTCCCAGCCGGAGTAGACATAAGGTTGAGGTTATGAGCTGAAGGGACAGGGGAGAGCTGATGAAGTACTTCTTCTTCTTCGAGCGTTGCTGACGTGCCTTCTTCTGAGGAGCCACCCAGGTGGTGACTAGCAATACTAAAAAAGGAGGTCTCCAAGGGCATGCACCAGCTGGCGCAAGATTCGCAAACTTGTAAGTTAACCTTAAGTAGTGCGATGAAGAAAAGAATGACGAAGAACACCACAGAACACAGACGTCAACTCGACACCGCCTCACTGTTGCACACACAGGCTCTGTCTGTCTGTCTCTCGCTGTGCAACGCGGCGTCCCCTCCTCATCCCCTGATGGAAATCCATCATCCACCGATCTCGTGATTTGGTCCAAATTGCCCAATCAAGCGATCACGTGACCGTGCTGCGCTCCCATTGTCGTCAGCCACTGAGCCAATTCCACTAAAAAGTACAGCGCGGATGGATTCGCAGAGATTCGCAGAGATAAGAGATTCGTTTGTTGCAGGCCTAACGCGTTGCACTTGACGATCAACGCGGCAGCGATCCGCATCATCCATCTGGATGGACTACCGTAGTACTAAGAAGTAAGAACTGCCTATTTGAGACTTCCCCTTGGTTGGACTCCGAAGTGAGGACGGGGAAAAGGAGCGGGTCGAAGAGTGCATTGCATAGACTAGTCTAAGAACTACTTGCATCTTGTACCGAACTGAACGCGGCGTCGCTGACGCGTTTCTTCCAAGGCTCTCCAGTCTCACTTTCTTCACTCGTGCAATTAATTTTCAGCTTTGATCCCTCACTACGGGAGAATGCGAGTGTCCAATTTTGGACAAGAACCGGTCGTACGTACAGTACAGTACACAACTATCCTAAGGGCATCATCAGGGCTACGGGTACATTTGAGGGAAAAAAAAACTCTGTTCATAGATTTTTCCGTGGAACGGTCGAATTGGACTGTTACATGGTCACAAGGGCGTGTTCATGAACAGTGTTCATTTGGTATTTTCTATGGGGTTGCTCAGGTCAAGGTGGTACGACTACGACTGTCGACTGAGTGAGACTGAGTGACTGACGCTGTCTTCGACCGTTTGTCTCGACCAGGAAGGTGGTACGACCTAAGAACCTGCCATGCCGGCGCCATGGCGTCGTCGCCGGCGGTGGAAGCGCGCGTAGTGGCGCAGTCTAATGTGTTGGGCTTGCAGGCCGACTGCTCGGATGTCTGGTGCGGTGTAGGTGTGGCCTCAAGTGAGAGCATGTAACAACATCTTCAACAACAAACCAACTGGAGGGGGAAGGTGACCTTTAAGTGGAGAGTGGGTTGACCTTAAGGTTGTTTGGGACAAGATGTTCTTGTTGATGTTACAACATGAGCTTACACAAGGTATATACACACAGCACCAGCACACCAGCGCACCAGCGCACCAGCTAAATACCTTAAAGTGCGCCACTACGTGCGCCACCACCGCCGGCGACGACTCAATGGACGCAGTGGCGCCGGCCAAGCGTGCGAAGCCAACCTGACAGCCCTGAACCGGGTGTTGGTCGACAGGATAGGTCCAGGGACCGGATCCGCCAAATGAACATTGTTCAATTCGTTGGACAAGCTTTTTCCTTCGTCCAGGTTTTTGGACAATGTTCATCCCCAGAATCCCCTTTTGGACCGTTGGTCTGATGTCAAAAACCAGGAATTTCCCCATTTTTCCCCCAAAACAGGCAGTTTTGGACGAATGTGATGACCGGCTAAGGGCCCAACGTCGGTCGAGTCATAACCAACTACCACGTGGTATGTACAGTACATGTTGGACTTGCAAGTTCGCCAAGTTGACCCTATTGACCCCCTCTACCACGCGAAACCTGGTCCGGATCCGCCCGGAGTTGAGTCCGTAGAAGTACAAGGCCCGAGCTCCTCCACCGCGTCGGACAACAAAAATCGCTGTCCGCTCCAGTTGTAGACATGTCAAGGCAACTGCTTCTTTGTCTGTCAGCAAAGAGGATTTTAATGACCTACTCAAGGTAGGGTAGTGTGCGTCCCAACCGTACGACAAGGTGGTCGGAACTCGGACTGAGGCTTCGTGTGCGTGAGCTCACGAAAGCCGGAATGGCGTTGCCGGAATGGCCTGCTGGAGTGCAGGCAACGGTGGCAGGGTGGGGCATCCCTCCCTGCGGCCGCGGCATCATGGCATGCCAGGAAAGTAAAGCTGTGAGCTGACCAGTGCAACGGTGGGTCCCACTCCCACCCAGCTGAGGGAGTGAGGGGCTGGCAAGTGGCAACTCCATCGAGCCCAGCCTACCATAGCAAGGTGCATTCCGTCGCCCGGAAAACGCCTCTCCTTTTTCTCCTCTCCTCTTTGGATCCAACACTCTCCAACACTGCTGTATTCCGTATGGTGACGCACGACAGCGATGATGCCATCTCCGCCGGTGATGGACCACCGGCGGAGAACTTGCAGATGGAGGCCGCGGCCGCGTCTCTCAGTCGCAACTTCGATTCCAGACTCGCCGTCGCCGACGACGAAGCCGAGGAGTTCATGGACAAGGTGGACGAAGTCTCGCGACTCATCGCGGGACTGCAAGACGGAACGCTGTCGCCCGAGTACATCGACCGGAAAATGGGAACGCAGGAAAAGGAGGAACAGATCAAGAAACAGAAAAAGCACGAGGAGGAGGAGAAGAAAAAGGAACCACTCAGCGACGAACGCATGGAGGAGTGCCGGCGGAAGGCGGCGGACCTCAAGCGAGAGTACGAAAGACGCGTCAAGGCGAGGGAGAAGTTCACCAAGTACCGAGAGAACGTGCCAGAGAACCACCGCACGAAAAGCACGGACTACGGCGCGTGGGACATGTGGGAGCCGTCCGACGACGAGAACGACCCGTGGATGCTGCCCGGCGCGTCCAACGCGCAGTTCGCAGCCATGGAGAAGGACCTGAACGAAAGACACAAGAGGCAAACGGAGCAGAGGCAGGTGGCGGAACGCCAGCGCGTCGCGGGAAACAACCTGTTCCGCTGCGGGCAGTTCTCGGAGGCGTACCGGTGCTATGAGGCGGGCTTGGATGCCGACCGGCGCAACCTGCACCTGCACGCCAACGCCGCGCAGGCGAGCCTAAAGCTTGGATGCTACGTGCAGGCGATCGAGCACTGCGACAAGTGCATGAGCATTCGAGAATTTCTGCACAACAACTCGGGAGATACCGCCACCGTCGCCGCCAAGGCTCTGCAGCGCCGTGCGGCGGCGCGCGGCGCACTCGGCCACTGGTCGCAGGCGGTGTCAGACCTCGAGGAGGCAATCAAGCTCAACAAGGACTCGCCGGAGACGGCGGCGCAGCTCAAGCGCGCACGCGCGTCGCTCGAGGTGGAGCGCCGCGCAAAGGCTGCGGCGAAGCGCCTCGCGAAGGGTGAGGAAGGTGGAGAGGGTGGCGCGAGCCTCGCAACACTGCGCCGCGTCGAGAAGCTTGCCAAGGTGCTCCACCCACCTATTGCAGCTGCCGTGCCTTCGCCGTCGGAAGGTGGCGGAGAGGCGGCATCGCCGCCACCACCGCCGCCAGCCGTGGAAGATCCCGCACGACGCCCGGCTGCCCTGGCGGAAGCGTGCGGCGAGCTGCGCACGCTCGCGGAGATGGAGGGAGCTGAGGGGGAGGATGTGCGGGCGCACGCTAAGGCGTGCGGCGCTCTCGACGCGGCGGCGCGAATCGCGCGCGGAGAGGATGCCCCTCCTCCGCCGCCCGCGGCGCCTGTTGCACCATCCGCCCCGATGAGACTGCTCTGCGCGCTGTGTCGCTCGGATGCCTGCCAGGACGTCATCGCAACGGACGCTTACCTCGGCGCGAAGTGCGCAGATGCCATTGCCTCCAGCGACGTCGAGAGCGCTGCGGCGGGCGCACAGCTGCTGTACATGCTGACTGGAACGGCAAGCGCGCGCAAAGCGCTCACGCCGCCACTCACAGACCCCGAGCGTGGCATGGCCGCGAAGCTGATCGAGCGGTGCGCGCGCGCGGACGAGGCGCCGTCGGCAGCAGCGTCGGCAGCCGGGCTTCTTGGCAATCTCTGCCTAGATGCGGCGCTGCGTGCGCCGCTGCGATCCCTGCCGCTCAAGCCCGTCGCCGCACTGCTTTCGCACCGCGAGGCTCTTCTGGCAACGCGCGCTGGCGCATGCATCGGCAACGCTTGCTCCGACCTGACGCTGCGCGAATCGCTCGTCAAGCTCGGCGTGGCGGAGGAACTCGCCGCCGCGCTTCCCGCGTCCATGCCAGCCGCAAGCAACGATGCGGAGTCGCGCCGATACGCGGCGCTGCTCACGGCGCTGGCAAACATCCTTCTCGACGACGGCGCGCGCAAGAGCCTGCTTGCATCGCCCGCGGGCAAGAACCTTGCCGTCGAGCGCCCGATGTCGCTCCTTGCCAGCGATGCGACGACGGTGCGCGCGCGTGCCGCGATGGTGCTCTCGCGGCTGTGCCGCGATGCGGAGGGGCGCGGTGCAGTGTACGCCGCTGACGGCATTCCGCAGGTGTCCGCGGCATTGCGCAAATCGCTTGCTGAGCAGGCTACAAGCTCGGCTAGCGACGACGGCAGCGCCGATGGCGGCGACGAGGATGGTGTGCTGTCAGGCGCCAAGTCGGCAACGCCGCGGCATGTGGTAGAGGGTTGTGCGCGCACTCTTGCCCTGATCGCGACGAGCGCGGCTGTGCCAGAGATTCCGCGCGGCGAGCTGCGCGCGCGCTTCCTCGCCGATGGCAAGACGTGCGCGCTTGCGGCGCTGCTGGATGCGGCGGCGGCAAAGAACTCGACGGATGCGTGCGCGGGCAACGCGAGCCTCGCATGGGGTGAATTTGCGCGAGATGCGGATGCGCTGAGCTCGTTGGCTTCGCTTGGTCCCGTTGCACCGCTCATCGAGTGCGTGAAGTTGCGCGAGGGTGCGCCGGCGCGAAACGCCGGCATCGCGCTAAGCCGTCTTGCGGGGGATGCGCAAATGCTTGAGAAGCTCAGAGAATTAAGAGGAATGGAAATTATTGGCTCGAAAGTGCGTGCATGACATCTTTCGCGAGCATGTGTGTTCTGGTGCTGTTTCATTTTTTCAACATTTTTTTATAAGGATCCCTCATTCAGTAACGAAGTGTACTTTGCTCTATCCAGCGGTTGTCCATTCACACCATTCACTTTCACCATTCAGCCCATTCACCGGTGCCATTCACTTCGCGTTTTTGTACATTGCGCAGGTGATTTCGAAGGCTGTATCACTCTATCAGGGCGCTTTCGTTGGCTCAGTGAGGTCTCCGGTTGTGACTTGTTTTCGTTGATGTCGTCGCCATCGCCACCAACCGTGCATCAACACGATGACTCAAGGGTCACACGTACTACTCTACCTTCCGCTAGAGTAGTATCTAAAGGAGTCCAACGTGTGGGAAAAGGAGCTGTCTTGGAGTTGAGACTGCAATCATGTATTTACAAACAATGTACACACAAACTCCTCCGAGTTATTTTCAAAAAAGTCCTCGTCAGCGTCTTCACCCCAATCACTGATGACGCGCGCGTGGAAAACGTCCGTCTCCGCCTCGCTTTCCAAGAGTTCATCACTGATTAAACATCACCATCGTCGTCGTCGTCGTCGTCGTCGTCGCCGTCACCATCGTCGTCGTCGTACAGCTCGAACGCCTCCGCCTCTTCTGCAAGCGCCTCCTCAGCCGCGTCCGCCGCGGTGCCTCCCGCAGACTCAACCATCACCTCCTCCTGCTGCGGTTGTGGTTGCGGTTGCGGCGGTAGCAAGTCGCCATCTCCGGCTTGGTCAAAGAGCAGGTTTCCCGGCGCGCCGACCCACGGTGTAGCCCACCCTTGTCTTGCAATCGTGCTTGGCATGCCCATGAGAGGTGGCAAGTCGACCGTCCTCCACGTCGTTCGCTCACCATGCTCGGTGACACGTTTTGGCATAGCCGCATTCGGCCGTCTCGTCTCGAAGTGGCTGCTCCAGTTTCGCTTCGCCGAGCTCGTCGACAGCGCGACGTCCGAGAACTGCACGTCGGACGCATATTGGAATCGCGCGACAGTTGTCACAGACGCGACGATACCCTCGCCCCCTGGCGGCCACGGAATGTCTGCGTCGCCCGCCGCAGGTGCGTCGTCGTCGGCGGCGGCGGCGGAATCTTTTTCCTGCGGCTTTGTGATGCTGTCCGTCATCACTCTGTTGCGCGGCATGCGCATAATGAACATGTTCGTCGGTCTCAATGCCGCGACGGTTCCTCTCAGAGGCTGCGCGTTGGTGTCATCTCCGTGCCATCTGATCGCGACGGGAACCTGTTCGTTCGCCGGCGCGACGGCGGCGTGTGCGGCTGCTCGCCCGAGCGCATCTGCGCCTCCGAGCGCGGCGAGCGCGTCTCTCTTCGCGTGTGGGTATGGCGGTACGATAGCGGGGAACTCGACGAGCGAGCACGTCGTCAGTGTCGCGTTGCCTGTGGTTGCGGCGCCGGGCAAGGTTCCCGCTATGCAACGTTGGTGAACGTCCGGCATGCCAAATAACGCGCGCAAAGCCACAAAGCCACAAAGCCCAGCGCCCCTAAGGGGGAAGGGACCTGAGGGGCGGGAAAGGGCGCGAAAGGAAACCACGGGAAGCGTTAGGGTTAGGGTTAGAACTAGGGTTACTGGACCCCCCACCCCTTGAAAGTGCGCTTTTTGCTCTTCTCAGATATGGCGCTCGGGGAGTCGCTCGTGGGCGCCGTCATGGAGGCGCTGCGCCGCGTGCACGCCTTCATGCGAGCGCACCCATCCACACACTCGGACGCCGCACTCATGCCCACGACCGCTGACTGGATAACCGTCGCTTTCATATACGTGCTCTACGTCTCGTCGTGGTGGATCTTCGTGCGAGGGCTCATCGCCATGTTCACCACGTACCGAAGGGGGAAGCGAGCGCACGAAGAGTAGTAGCGGCTGACGTCGGAAGAAACGAAAGCTGGGACACCGCGAAGACACACGAACGCTGACGTATAAGTCGGCAAAGTTAATTGCGAAGAGATGTTTTTCAGCTGCTGCTGTTGTTGTGAATCAAAGAAAAGTTTGTAATTTTTGCTCTACGATCGCTCATTCTGTAATGGAACGTGAGTCACTTGATCCAGCGGTCGTGCATTAACACCACTCACATACGTGGCACTGCTGGTGAGGTCGAAGGTTCTATTATGGCCGCTTTTCGTTGGCAAGCTCCGCATGCGCTTGTTGTTATTGTTGGGTCGTCATAGAAAATAAAAATAGAATTCACATTAACATGCGAAGCGCGTCGTCGACGTCGTCGTCAACAAGATCACCGTATTCGCGCGCCGCTTCTCCGCCGAATCGCTTCCGTGCCGCCTCCACAGCCTCAGCAGTCGCTTCGTCGAACGCGCCGCCTCCGACGCCGTCCTCCTCGTGCACTTTCTGGGCAGCAAAGCCGCCGGCCGTCGACGCCTCCTCGTTCGACTCACTTACCTGATCACGACACCGCGATATCAGCGTGCGAACGTCGCGAAGCAGCTGCGTCTCCGCACGGCACATGCGAACGAGGAAATCCTCGCCATCTGGAGGCATGGCTGCCATGCGGTTCGCGAACGACGCGCCGAGAGTCTCCACATCCGTCGCGAGGTTGTCGACAAGAGTCACGCACCGCTCGCTCGTCCAGCGTGCACCAGCCTCGAAGCCTCCACGGTCGGTGGTTCCCACCACCTCACGCAGGCTTTCGTTGTCGCGTGACGCGCGGATCACTTCACGCGATAGCCGATCCACCGCCGTCAGCGCCGATGCTAGCAAGCGCTCGCTGTCCGCACCCTCGCGCAGTGGCACAACGCCGAGGCGCGGTGCCGACGACGTTGCTGTCTTGGTGTCCTCCACGGCATCCAACGAACCTCTGAGGTTCTTGCCCTGCGCAATGCCAAGCGCGCGAAGCTGCCTGATCTCAGCCTTGCAGCGCTGCAGCTCTAGGTTCAGCGCCACGCCGTCCGTCGTGCACGCCGCAGTTAGCTGCCGCCTCCACTCAACCATGCGGCGGTGGAATTCCGTGCGCATGCGATTGGCACGCGCACGCTCGCGCTCATGCCAAACACGGTTGAGCGACGCAAGCAGGCGCGCAAGCGCGTCTTTTGTACACCGCGGCGCGTGGTCACGGCGAAAGCGCGCCGCCAGCTCGTACACAGCTTTTGGGACCCACTTCATCGACTCCGCGTGCACTCGCTCGCTGCGCGCGCCGCCTGGACCGCCAGATGGCGGGCGAAGCGTCGTCTCGCCGGCGCTGCCACCGCCAAGGTTCTGGTAGCGTGCAGTCAACTGCTCGAGCTCCTCCGTGAGCCTCGCGCGGCTCGCAGGATCGCGCGTCTTCGTCGGCGGCGCAGCAGCGCGCCTTCCGGGAAGGTTTGGCTCGGCGTGCCCAACGTAGCTCGCGCCACCACTATCCTTGAAGTCGTCCAAGAGCGCGTCGAGGCCGCCCGCGCGATGCAGCAGCGTCAGGAGGCGCGCGTTGTCTTTCCCCGCGCGCCCGAGCGAGTCCGCTTTCTCCTCCGCCTTCGTTTGCGCGTCCACAGCCGCCTTAAGCTTCTGGCTTTCTGCGGCAAGCAGCGCGCGCGTCTCACGCGTACGCCTGTCTGCCTCCGCCGCCTCGTTTGCCATGCGATTCGCCGTCTCCACCTGCGTGTGCAGTTCTTCGTCGAGCCTTGTCAGCTCCTCAGCCTGGCTTTTCATGCGCGCCTCCGCCGCCTGCATAGCCTGGTCGCGCCTCGCGATATCAGCGGCGTATGCGTCGCTGATCCTCTTGGCGTCATCCTTAGCCTGCACCACCTCTCGCCGAAGCGCGTCCACCACCTCGTCCTGCTCTTTTCGTGCCGCCTGCTGCTGCGCGATGATGGCACCCTGGCGCTGCAGTGCGTTGGCCGCCTCCTCGAGCCTTCGTTCCGCTCGGCCGAGAGCATCCTTCGCCTTTCCTGCGTTGGCGTCGGCGGCGTCGGCGCGCGACACGGCTGCCCTGACATCCTCGCGTAGCATCTCCGCTTCTTCGTTCGCTCGCTTTCGCTCGAGCTCGATCGCCCTTGCGTGCCTCGCTTCCAGCTTCGCGAGTTCTTCTTGGCGCAGTTTCTCCTCCTCCGCGAGTCTTCTCTGCCATTCTTCGAGCGCGTTCGCCTTTTGCCTGAGTTCCTGCCTCGTCTGCGCCCATAGGTCCTGTATGCGGTCGAGTTCCACGCGGTGTTTCGCTTCGGGCGGTTTGGCCGCGGACGCTGGCGTCGCGGTTCCTTCGGACGACGACGAGAGGGACGCGTTCGACGTCTGGCGTGTGAGCGCGGCGCGTCCTTGTGCGTAGTAGTCCATTGTGTAGCGTAGTGCTGATGGGCTGATATCAGCCAACGTAAACCTGTCAGTCAGTCAAAGCAAAGAGGCTTAAGCTATAAGCCTTAAGCCTTAAGCAGGCCTTAAGCCTAAGACAAGAGCCTGGCTGAGCGCTGGATGCTGAGTGCAGGATGCTGATGCCAGACGCACGTGCGGAGTTGTGGAGTGGTGCTGATTGATAATGATAATCACCACCGATGCGCTCGCCCGACTTCGGCCTGCCGGCCTCTTCAAGGTGTGCGAGCTGTCGGGGTCGGAGTTGGAGTCGTCGGGGGGGAGGGTCCGAGGGGGGGCCGGACGACTTGACTTGCAAGCCCGAGTGAGTCCGAGGACGCTACGCTAATATCTCGCTTCCCTCTCCATGGACGAGGCTGGATGGAGGGGAGGGGAGGGGAGGGGAGGGGAGGGGAGGGGATCAGGGGAGGGGATCAGGGGAGGGACGCGCCGAACGACACGCCCAGTTACATATTTTACCACCATAGACTACTGTACATACTGTGCTTTTACGGGTAGGGTAGTCGCTCGAAACGTCATCAGGATCAGTCAACGAACGTCGACGGGAACGACAGGACATGTGTAGCGCCCACCGCTTAGGAGGTCCCTGGGACCCTTCCCCCTGCCCCTGGTACCAGGGTCTGACCACAGCCCCGACCTCCCCTCGGTCTGCCCACCCCGCCTCCCCCCCCCAGTCACCATCAATAGTTTCTAAGTCGTAAATAAGTAATGTTTGTCAAACAAAAAATCAACACATTTACAGGACGGATTTACAGGACCGCATTTAAACCACACTTAAACCCAGTTCTTTAAGAGGTAAATACATAAGTAAGTGTAATATTCAGCACTTAGTCAGCATTAATAATATAAACCATTAGTCATTTAAAGATAATTACTCATATCACACGAATACGATATGCTAATCGTAGAGCATACACTTTATTTTTAAAGATTATCGTAAAAAAGCAAAATAAAATAAACTTTTGTAATTCAGCTCTTTAAGTATCACTTTATTGTTAAAGAACATCGTAAAAAAATAAATTTGGCAAACCCCTGAAAAAGTTCGTCGTATTAGGAATAACTCACTTAAAGAGATAAATAAGAGTAATAGGTGAGTTGTAAGTAAACGCATACTTGTCAGGTTCGTTCAGTGCTTTCTTGAAAGCAAGAAGAGACACAAAGTTCTTGTTTTTTTTATCAGCCTCCTCAAGACTCTCGGTTTCAGGGTACTTGCGATTGGCTGGAGCACATACCACGAGTCCTTTCGTAACTGCCGTGCCGTTACTCTTACGAGCGATCTGCTTGGCTGTAACGCACACAGCTTCGCTTGCGCCTTGCGCGCTCGTTCCGCCACAACCTCGTTGCTGCGTTCTGCGTTCCGGCGCCCTTGTTCCCGCACCACCCGAAAGTGCTCGGGAGTTTTCTCGTCGTCATGAGCATTCACGTTCGGGAGTGGCGGCGGCGGCGGCGGTGTGTTCATGATGAGGGAGGGGTACGGTTAGTGGTGTGAATGGTGTGATGGAAGTGAATTCACCTTCTCGTGACGTACCTGTCTGGTACCATTGTGGCGGGAAAGTACGCGACGTGCTGCCCACTCACAGCACACCTGCGCGCGACGTGCTGCACTGCTGCCCGCAGCACACCACCTGCACGCGACGTGCTGCCCACAGAGCTGCCGCGCGCGACGTGCTGCCCGCAGCACACCTGCGCGCGACGTGCTGCCCACCGCGCTGCCGCGCGCCACGTTCTGCCCGCGGAAGATAGACGTCTCGCGCTGTAACTTAAGCAGTTCACCTGACCTCATGTTACGAGTGATTCTTTGCGGCCGGACGGGAGCGACAAGCTCTTCCTCTTCTAACTCCATTGTTGATTCGAAGAAGGTTGATTCAAATAGTAATTCTTAAGCGATTTCTTTAGTTACTCTTTTAAAACTTAAGTATTATGTGTGCGGACTTGAGGGACTTCCAACACTAGCTAGTGTGGCGGCGAGCTCAAGCCGTCCTCTTTCACTACACGTAAGACCGCCAAGCCTACGGTAGACACACCTTAAGTAAAAGTTAAGAGTGGTTGAGTTACACGGAGGATACTAAGGGAGGTCCCTCGAGAGAGGGGGATCACGTGATAACCTCCTCATAGTGGGCACTGCCCGTTATAAGGGGGGCTGATGAATCACGTGATACCTCCCTGTTGGGGGTTTTGGCAGTTCGGCGTATCCCGTTTAGGGGTTCACCTCACAGGCGGGGTGGGCAGACCGAGGGGAGGTCGGGGCTGTGGTCAGACCCTGGTACCAGGGGCAGGGGGAAGGGTCCCAGGGACACTTGGTGGGGTGGGCGCTACACATGGACCCTACTCGCGAGGTGGGCTAACCCTAACCTAACCCTAACCCTAACCCTAACCCTAATCCGCTCCGTTCCCTTCTTACCTTCGACATCCCCTCGGGCTGTCGGGCTTTGGTTTGCCCTTTGGCTACGATATTGCCCAGGCGTGGTGGTGGGCAAGTCCGCAACGGCTCAGTCAGGGATCAGGGATCAGGGAGGCCGTGATCTAACGGCCCGGCCCGTGCTCGCTGATGGCTGAGTTGTTGTGCCTCCCTCACCAACCCTAAACTTAAGGGGAGCTAGCTCAGTCTAGGGAGGAGGAAGGAGGGAGGAGCGTTGAAGGGAGGAGCCCACCTTCCTCCTTTCTTTCTTCCTCGCCGTTACAACAATAAGTTCGCCGAGTCAGGCAGTCGCCCAACGGAACCAGAACCAGTTTGTTTCTGGCTTCCCATCACCAACCTTAAGCACTCTTGTATAAGCGTCCGTCGCGCGGCGTTTGGTTTGTCCTCCCTCGGCTCTTACTGCTCCTCATCACTTCACTTCACCTTACCGCGAAGCGAAGCCTCTTAGGATCAAAAAGAAAGACTCATGGCGGCAACGACGACGCAGTTAAGACTCACGGGTAGTCTCGTGCAAACAGCACTTGCCGTGCTACTGGGCCTATGCGCGGTCGCCGTGGCGGCGGCAGCGGCAGCGGCATCAACACACCCGCGGTGCGCGTCACTCGCTCCGAAGACGTGCTCTCCCGTGTTCCTGGAGAAAAACGGTAAAATAGACTACACAGCGAAGAGCTACGGGGCAAGTTGTCGCAACGATAAGAACGAACTCACGCACAGGTGCGCCGTCCCAACCAAGTCGTCGTTCTGCAACGTGAAATACGCCGCACGCCTGCAGGTTGACGCCAACGACGAAGCGACGGGCGAGGCGGAGGACGAGTACGCAAAATGCATGAGCGGTAACCTTGGCGGAGTGCTCGCGCTGTACAACTGCCGCGACGTTCAGCACTGGACGTGCGACAACTGCACGGACGCGTACAAGGAGTGGGTGTGCGCATCCACATTCCCCAGGTGCACCGCGGCAGACGCGAGCCCGGAGAAGGATATTGTCAAGCCTTGTCGTGGCGTTTGTCACCAGGTGATGCGACGATGCCCCAAGTACCTGCAGTTCAAGTGTCCACCCGACGGCGACGACCGAGACTATGTGCCGTGCCTCTCCAGCGGAAAACAGCCAGACAGCTCGAATTGCAACGCCATGAACCTGGACGTCTTCGACGCGTGCGACGTTGCTCGCTGAAAAACTTTTACATAACTTTTGTTTTTTAAAAAAGTGTTCATCATCATCATCATAATCAATCGTCAATAATCTTCTTTTTTTCCCCACACTCCCAACTCAATTCGCATCCAACGTCTCTTACTTCTTATCGGACTTGACGGCGCGCGCAAAGTCTGCAATGCCGATGCGACCGTCGCCATCCGCATCCCACTCAAGGAATGTGTTCACCACCGCCTCGGAGTCCATGCCACTCAGTCCTCTGTCACCGGTCGCCTCCGCCATCGATGCCGCACGCTCGAGCTCGCCAACCAGGCTATCACGCAGCGCCTCGCTCGTCTCGTCCTCCTCGAGCTCCGCGGCTGAGCTAGATGCCTCCATGACCGACGCCCAGTACGCAGCATTTCCCTCCTCCGCGCTGCACTTCAGCTCGTCAGCCACCGCGTCGATGAACTCCTCCGTCGACAGACCCTTTCCAGCCCCCGCAAGGTCGCTCGTTGCCTGCCCACGTGCAATGACGCGTCGAAGCGCGCTCTTCGCTCGCGCGGCGAAGAGGGACGGGGTGTCCGCCGCGGCGGCGGGGCCGTCGACGTCGGCGTCTTCGGCGAGCGGCTGAACACCCGCAAGCTGGTCTGCCCAGATGATGGCGCTGAACAGCGCCTCAGACAGGCCAAGTGGGTTGAATGAAGTGCGACGTCCGTCGAGGCGAAGCTGGTCCATGTCCGTCACGGTGCCGTGGCTCGCCTCGAACTCCTTGATCAGCGACCCGTCGCGCGAGCTTTTGCCAACGAGTTCGCTCGAGACGAATCCAGGCGAGCGGTGCACCTGTGATATCTCGTCCGTGAGCATGTCGCCGTCGTAGTTGTGCGCGGACATACCGAAATTACCCTGCTTCCACTGCGCGATCTTCATCGTCGCCGCGTCGCTGATGAGGTGAGCGAGCTCGCCGTTCGTGGGTCCGAGCAGCCCGGCGGCGAGGAAGCGTCCTCGATACTTTGCGTCGAAAACGCGCTTGTGAATCTGCCAGAAGCTTTCCTGCCACTTGAAGACGGTCTTCTTGGTGACTACGTACGGCGTCACCTTCGCCTCGAGGCACCTGTTGAAGAAGATCTCCGCGAGGTCGGACACGTTGTCGAGCGGGTTGTGGTACGTGACGACGGCGTTGTCGCCGTCGGTGAGCGGGGTCTCGTACACCACCTTGTACGGCGGCAGGCTGGGATTACCCGGCTCGTGCACCTCGGGGTAGAAGACGGTCCTGAGCGTACCACGTCCGACGTTCGTCTTGTATCCTGCGGAGTACTCGCCACCGACGGCGTGTCTCTCGAAAATGACAGGTTTATCGTACCCGAGCTTGACGCCTGGTATGTGTATGGTTCCTCGGCTGATTGTGATTCCGTTCCATCCGCGTCGCATCGCGCCGTTGGGCGACGGCAGGCGCTTCGTGAGTCCGAGCGACTTGACCTGTTCCTCCGTGGGTGTGATGGTAGGTTCCTTGAAGATGGACTTGACGTTGGCGCCAGCGCGCACGCACTCTCGCAGCACCTCGTCGTCCGTGTCGTCGCGCGCCTTGCACGAGAGGTCGAAGTACTGCCAGCTTGTTGTGTCTAGGTGCGGTTCAATCCACTTGTCGAGTATGAGCGACATGACATATCTCGTCATTTCCTCCCCTTTGGCGTACACCATGGGCGGCGCGACGAGCTTCCCTTGCATGGAAGAAGAGCTCATGGAAGAGCGGAGCAGCAGAGGAGCAGCAGGAGCAGGAGCACGAAGAGTAAAAGGAGTAAGGGCACGCACGGCGGCCATGAAAGGGGAGGCAAGCAGAGACATCTGGCGTCGCGCCATCGCCATAGGTCGGGCCCAAAACGTGTCAAGCGTGCGTCTCGTTCTGACAAGGGGAAAAAAGGGAAACAAAGGGTGTTCTTGTTCCTAATAAACACCCTCAACCGACAAGTTCCTTGTCGGATATTTATTTCTCTCCTCCGCCCTCCGGCTGTCCGGCTCCGCCTCCTCCTGGATCTACACTCTACAGCGGGTCCCTCTTCCCCTCTTCCCCGACCCTCCGACTGAAAAAGGGTTATGTATTGACTGATTTGAGCGAGCAGCATTCTCTCACAATCAATCATCCGCTGATTGCAGTCTGATAAGCAGCACGTAAGCAGCATGCTTCGCGTGCACGCCGACGCGCACGCGTCAGCGCCACCACTGCACTACTCCTCGACGACGCGTCGTACGATGCGACCGCTCATCTAGCAGGCAGGTGCGGGACTCTTGGAAAGCGAGGCGGAGACGGACGTTTTCCACGCGCGTGTCATCAGTGATTGGGGTGAAGACGCTGACGAGGACTTTTTTGAAAATAACTCGTAGGAGTTTGTGTGTACATTGTTTGTAAATACATAATTGCAGTCTCAACTCCAAGACAACTCCTTTTCCCACACGTTGAACTCCTTTAGATACTACTCTAGCGGGAGGTAGAGTAGTACGTGTGACCCTTAAGTCATCGTGTTGTTGCATGGTTGGTGGCGATGGCGATGACATCAACGAAAAACAAGTCGCAACCGGAGACCTCACTACGCCAACGAAAGCGCCCTGATAGAGTGATACAGCCTTCGAAATCACCTGCGCCATGAACAAAAACGCGCAGTGAATGGCACCGGTGAATGGGCTGAATGGTGAAAGTGAATGGTGTGAATGGACAACCGTTGGACAAACCAAATTGCAACTTCATTACTGAATAAGTGTTTTTAACTTTTAACTCCTGGTGTGCATGCCTAGGCGCGGAATAGCAGCGTAACATTCGGGTCGTCGTCGATGGACTCTGGATGATTCCAAGTACACGAAAACTTTTTGATGGAGTTGGAGGTGTCAAGATACGGCGCCTGTCCTTGCACCAACGGCCGCGCGTATGGCTCCAAGATATCTTTCGCCTCTTGCTGTTGAATCGTCTTTAACGGGTCCACCCACTTGTCCAAGGCTGGTGCGTAGGTGTTGTGCGTGCTGTTGTAGTGCGACTTCGGAGCGTCGAGGAACGTGTGCTCTGCCACGAACGGAAAGCTCTGAAGAGAAAGAACGAAGTTTGTTTGTTCGTTCGTTTGTTTGTTTGTTTGTGTGCATTTGTCTTCGTGTTAGAAAGAGAACGCGTTTGTGAGGGGAGAAGACATCAATGAAGGCTGCAAGGTGCAAGATACGCGGACTTAAGTCGAATCTTCACTCACGAAAGCAGGTTCACGGAGGACGTACCGCCGGGTTGTTGGAGTTCGTCGTTCCTACAATTTTGTACGAGACGTCGCCGGGCAGGTTGGAGAGAGGCTGCTCCGCCATGGTTGGTGGCTTGCTGACGGGTGCGGTGCGGTGCTCCGAGACAGTTAGGCAAGGCTCGGCCGACAGATTGGCGTGTCGAGCAAACCGTCGGGACGTAGAAAACGACGGGACGGGGGGGACGACCAGACCCATTTTCTCGAGTCAACAAAAGAAAACCTGCGGGGGGGAAGGGGGTGCGTTCCGGCCCCCTTTCCGGGGATCCATCGCTAGACGATCCCCGTGTGCTTGCCTAGTGGGTTAGGGTTTCTGTTAGGGTTAGGGAACCCATCCCACAACAACGCGTGTTTAAGGAAACGTTCTTCGTGGGAAATGGACGTCCCTCGATCTATTTTTGTTTGGACAAAGTAAAGTACACTCCGTTACTGAACGAGCCATCTTGTGGTTAGGAAAGAGGCAAGTCAGCCTGGATGAGACGTGCTCCAGGGGGTAAGTGCGGCAGAGCTCTCGCAATCACCGTATGACGCGCCTCGTCGTTCGAATCGACGAAACCGAGGCGTGCATAACACGCCTGCGATGGTTGGTGTTTTTGGAAAAGAGGGAGGGGAATACGTTAGCACAAATTTGCGTCCAGAGATTAAAAAAAAGGAGAACCAAACGTGTGCGCACCTCTGCGGGAGTATTGCCCTTGACCACGTGCGCGTACACCGCGTGAACGCCCCAGCCTGCAGCCTTTTCCGCGGCGGCGCGGACGAGTGCGCTCGCAACACCGCGACGCCTCGCCTCCTCGGAAACGCACACGTTGTCCAAGTACACCCAGTCGTCGCGCAGACTGACGTCAAGCGCGCCGATGACGTCGTCGTTGCTTTGATCGCCGTGCACGAGCAGGCACACCTTCACATTTGATCCGTCCCAGCACTTCGCACCAGGCTTGAGTCTGAGGTGTGCGAGCAGCGCCTCCTCCTCCCTCTGCGCGTATTTTCTTTCCAGGCTCTTTTTGAATCTGTTCGTGGACTCCTCGAAGTACGCCTCCGCACGCAGCTGCGCGACGGACCACGCGAGTCCTTCGTCGTCGAGTTCAGCCACCCTTTTGGCAGACGAGAGACGCCACTTTATAGTGTGTGTCGTCGAGGATGCCCCTAGTCGTGGGCGCGTAGGTGCACCCGTCCGTCTGTGCCTTGTTGCGCTGCCCCTTTGAACTGCCGTCGCTGGTGTGTGCGTGGCGGCGTGCGCCATCTGGATTCGGAGGATGGGAGATGACGAAGAGCAGGGCAGGGCAGGGCGAAGAAGAGGATGGACCCAATACCAATAATTCTGCCACCGTCTAACAAGGGATCCCCACATTCCCACGAGGAATCCCCACAGTCCACACAATCTCAAGATTCCCAAACCCCAACCCCAACCCCGAAACCCAAATGGCCCAACGCGATTTCATGAAACCTCTTGTCAATTGTCATCTTCCCGCGTGAACTTGAGCCCCAAAAATGCACTGAGTGGCAAAAAAATCTAACCACGGTCCATAAGGGGGTAATCTTCGTGGTGGGAGAGGACTGAGGAGACGTCTACTGCCTTGATGAAGGGGAGGGATGATTCGTGAGAGAGAGGGGATTCATCTTCATTGAATGAATTAGCACCGATCGATCGAATGGTCGAGCCTTCTGATCGAGCCACGAGTATTGAGGCCTGACACCTGAGGGAGGGGATTGGAATTTGGATTTGTTTTTTTCAATTATTGGCTCCTCGTCTTCCTTATTAGAAGTCCTCTCCGCTCCCCCGCCCTTCCTTCAGGTGGCAGTCCGCCATCACACTCAGCACCGTTCGCGTTCGCGTTCGGTTCTCAGCCGTGTTTGCTTTGTTTACCAGTTTGTGGTTGTGTGTGCATTCCATTCCACTCCACTCTGTTTGTTTGTGTCTTTCTCGCTCGCTTTCCCTTTTGCCAATGCCCTCACAACTCCCAATTATTGGTGGTGGTTGCAATAATGTGCGCATTTCCTCACTTCCGTTCCGCCCCCAAGTCTCCTTGAAGCAGCGGCAGCAGCAGCAGAAGCAGCAGCAGAAGCGCACAAGTGGTGTTACCTCCGCAACCTCCGGACGGGGACCCGCAGCCGTGGTGTTCGGACTCTTCTCGCGAAAGACCTCCAAACCTGTCATGGGAAGCACAGTCACAACCACAACCACAACCTCGGGAATCAAACTCACACAGAATGTCGACGACCAGTTCCTCGACGAGCTCGGCGTCAAAGAGTGGCCCGTGTGGTCGTGCGAGGAAAGCACGTTCCCATGGCAGTACAGCGAGCAGGAGTCGTGCCTCATTCTCGAGGGCGACGTCGTCGTCACGCCTGACGGTGGCGAGCCGGTCGCCATCCAGGCGGGGGACTTCGTCACATTCCCCGAAGGCATGAGCTGCACCTGGGATGTGAAGAAGCCCGTGAAGAAACGATACTACTTTGGCCAATTCTGAAACGACGAATCACGCAAAAAAATCACAACACAAAAAATCACTACTGCGAATCCATAACACGAATACACAGCGCGACACTGTACCCTTTTGTCTTCCTTTTTTTTGTCTGTCTTCTGTTCACTGAAAAAAAAGATATTGCCATTTTTTTTTGTTCCAAACCATCATCCATTCGTTGTTGTCAATCTTGTCGTCGCCACTATACCCTTTTAACAACGAGTGGTAAGCTTCTTCGCATACTGCATTACTTTACAATTTAATTTAGATAGCACACTCGAGCTTTGCGTCCCACGATGACGCGCACGCAAGCCCGCCAACGTTGATGTTATAACCGCAAGGCGTGGTGGCTGACCCGATCACCTGCTCTGGTACCACTACACGCGCCGCAGCCATACACGCAACCTCTTTCGCACCCAGGCCGCTAAGCCGCACGCGGAAGCGAAGCTCACGAGCTGGAGCCAGGCGATGGCCGCGCCATGTCAGCGTAGAGCCGTCCGCCATCTCACCTCCACCAGGAGAGGCTGCTATCATGCGCGCAGTTGCCTGAGAAGGGATCGATATGCTAATGTTCACGTCCTCCGCATCCTGAGGATTAGGCCAACCTGGTTCGTATCGCACCACCAAGCAGACAACCGCTATTCCTTGCGCGGATTGAGGCGTGAGCGCGTGCAAAGACGCATGCACCGGCCGTTCGCGGAACGAGGCGCGGTGCACGTAGCGGCCTGAACACACGCCTGTTGCGTCAGCTGGAATCTGCGCCGCGCCGCCACCAGGCAAACCTGCAGGAGCGCCGGCTGCGCCAGCAATGCGCATGCACACGCCCGCAGATAGGCCGCTCGATGATGGAAGGATAAGAGTCAGGCCCACGGAGCCTATCATTTCCCCGAGCACGCCGTAAGCCTCCACGCGTGCGCCTCGCACGCGCGCTCGATGATGTTCGACGACGCCATGATCTCCCGGCTTTTGATACCCAATCGACGGCGGAGCAGAGGGGTCCTCATAGCTGCTCATGGGCGGTACGGCTGACATTGGCGAGGGAGGAGGAACACGAATCTGAGGCTCCCTCTCGCCAAACCCGAAACCGAAGCCGCCCGCATCTGGTGCTGGGGGCAAGGCACCGCCGAGCGGCGCTGCTTGTGTATCCGGCGGCGGCGCACCGCCTCCGAAGTCGAAGCCGAAGCCGAAGCCGCCAGCATCTGGTGCTGGGGGTGTAGCCGTCGGTGGTGCACCGCCTCCGAAGTCGAAGTCAAAGCCGCCCGCATCTGGTGCTGGTGCAGGGGGCAAGGCATCGCCGAGCGGCGCTGCTGGTGTAGCCGTCGGTGGTGCACCGCCTCCGAAGTCGAAGCCGAAGTCAAAGCCGCCCGCATCTGGTGCTGGTGCAGGGGGCAAGGCATCGCCGAGCGGCGCTGCTGGTGTAGCCGTCGGTGGTGCACCACCTCCGAAGTCGAAGTCAAAGCCGAAGCCGCCCGCATCTGGCGCTGCCGGTGTCGCCGTCGATGGCTGTGCTGGCGGAACGGTCGCTGCCGCTGTATCGCCTCCGAAGTCGAAGTCGAAGCCGCCCGCATCTGGCGCTGCCGGTGTAGCCGTCGATGGCTGTGCTGGCGGCACTGCCACTGCTGTGGCACCGCCTCCGAAGTCGAAGCCGAAGCCGCCCGCATCTGGCGCTGCTGGTGTAGCCGTCGTTGGCTGTGCTGGCGGCACGACCGCTGCTGTGGCACCGCCTCCGAAGTCGAAGCCGAAGCCGCCCGCATCTGGCACTGGCGGAACAGCTGCATCCGTCGCCGCTGCACCGCCTCCGAAGTCGAAGCCGAAGCCGCCCGCATCTGGCACTGGCGGAACAGCTGCATCCGTCGCCGCTGCACCGCCTCCGAAGTCGAAGCCGAAGCCGCCCGCATCTGGCGCTGCCGGTGTAGCCGTCGTTGGCTGCGCTGGCGGCACGGCCGCTGTCGCTGCACCGCCTCCGAAGTCGAAGCCGAATCCGCCCGCATCTGGCACTGGCGGAACAGCTGCATCCGTCGCCGCTGCACCGCCTCCGAAGTCGAAGCCGAAGCCGCCCGCATCTGGCACTGGCGGAACAGCTGCATCCGTCGCCGCTGCACCGCCTCCGAAGTCGAAGCCGAAGCCGCCCGCATCTGGCGCTGCCGGTGTAGCCGTCGTTGGCTGCGCTGGCGGCACGGCCGCTGTCGCTGCACCGCCTCCAAAGTCGAAGCCGAAGCCTCCTGCGTCCACGTTGTCGCCGAAGCTGGCAAAACCTGCACCGTCGTCAAACGAGCCAAAGGATTGATTGGGAGGAGCAACAGCATGTGTCGGAGGAGCCTCTAGCACAGGCTGGTATTGTGGTGGCGATGGCGCAGGTGGCTGGGCACGCTGAGGCTGCGTTAACCGAGGACGTGCAGCCGCGACGACCGCCCACGCTGGCGTGGGGTCCTGCAAGTTTGCCTCCTCCGGCGGAGTTTCCGGCAGCCTAATTTCCTTCAAGGTGTGTAGCGTCGGCGCGTCTGACACGACGGCGCACTCAGCTGTCGTCGCGAGGACGGCAGGCTGCACAGCTGCCGCGATAATACGCTCGAGAGCGACGGAAATATCCTTCTTTCTGGTCTTTATCGCCGCGGCGACGCCACCCTTGCCAACGCCCGCTCTTATGGTGGCCGCCGCCGCCTGGGCTGCCCTGTGCGCCCATATGGGCCTTTCAGCCACGCCTGCCGGCGCGGGCACGACGACCGCGACAACGCTCGCGTCACCGATGGGAACCTCGAACACGGCAAAGCGGCCGTGCGCGTCCGTCACCACGTCCACGCGACGCTGCTGGTTTTGTGAGCGGCGAGATGCGAGTGCAGTTGCAGCAGCACGAGACATGGACACGGACATGGCCCCCGTGCATACGATGATCGGCACGTCGTCGTCCCCGTCGTCGCCCCCTTGGGAGTTGGCTTGCTCGTGCGCGCCTCCTCCGTTGAGCAGGAGGCGCACGAGCGCGGCGCTGCCGCGGTGCGCCATTCGTTGCAAGGCGCAAAGGCGCTCGCAGGTCTTCAGCGAAAGGGGGGAACCGAAAAGAAAAAGAAGAAGAAGAAGGGCACGCGAGCGAGCAAGCGAACAGCTGTGGGTTAGGGTTTCATGTTAGGGTTAGGGTTAGGGCTAGGGTTAGGGCTCCCCCTGCCGGCCGCGCATACCGAAGTTTTCCATCTCTCCTCCTTGCACAGACGTTTCATGTCCGACTCGTCCGACGACGACGACGCGCCTCCGCCCCTCGCGGATATGAGCACGCGCCTCTCCATCGGACAGGCGCAGCGCCTGCGACACGACCAGGTGGAGGCGGCGGCGGCCGCCAAGCGAGCGGCGCAACCTCCCCAGGCGAAGCCCAAGCCCATGGCGAAAGGATTCTTCGACGCACCGCCGCCGAAGCCGAAGACCAAGCAGAAGGCGAAGAAACAGGTGCAGGCGGCGGAGCAGGCTGACGACGGCGTGGAGATCATCAGGCCAAACAAGGCTGCAACTTCAAGCCCGTTTCAGGTGGACGCTACCGACGATCGTGCGAGTGCGTTCAAGGCTGCGGTGACGGACGCGCTCAAGCCGACGCAGGAGACGCTCAGCGAGGTGATGGGCAACACAAGCCTTATGGAAGGATTCGACGACCCGGAGGTGATGGCAGCTGTCGCAGACATTGCGAAAGATGCTCGGAACATGAAGAAGTATGCCAACAACGAGAAGGTGCAGCGCTTCTACAAGGCGATGGCTGGCCAGGTGGCATCCAAGTTTGACTCTATGGCTGAAGGCGAGGAGTCGCAGAAGCAGCAGCAACAGGCAAGTGCACGGAAAATCACACCGCTGATCGCACCCGCCAAGTCAAAGGCACCCAAAGCTCCCGCGCAACCGGCGCAGCGCAAGGGAACCGTCGACTACACCAGGTGGGACGACCTTGACGTGAGCGACGACGAGGACCACGAGGCAACCTTCCAGAAGGCGGAGTTTCGGCGGCTGCAAGAGCAAGCGTATCGCGACAAACAAGGTGCGGCTGCGTCGTCGTCGTCGACGACGACGACGACGTCATCCTCTGATCATAAGGACAACGCCAAGGCACAAAGGAAGGCGACGCCAAGCGCTCCCGCTTCGTCCATCAAGCCGGATGTGACATTGCCCAGCGTCGCCACGGTTGCCGCCGAACGCCGGCGGGCGGATGCTGAACCTGACGACGCTTGGACCATCAAGCCCGTGGCAGTGAAGAAGACGAATCAGGCGGATGTTGACGCATCACCAGCACCACCACCACCAGCAGCGGCGGCGGCGGGCGGCGACTTGTTCGATATGGATTAAGATCGCTCATACAGTAACGAAGTGTAGTTTACTCTGTCCAGCCTAGGTGTGTTGCACCACCTCGATCGTTGGGGCGCCATATTGTAGTACTAGTTACTGGTTCCGTCTGCGGCCAGCCTACATCTCCTGAGGGATCTCCCGAGGTGCGGTCCAACGACGGATCCCCATTCTGACCCCTTTTTCCCGAGCAGCTTCCCCCTCGGGCTCTTTTCCGCCAGTTTGTGCTCTCATGTCCGCCACGGAGCTGCCCGCCAACGCGCCCGCCGCCTGCCCAGGACCCTCCTCCGCCGACGCGGGGAAGGCGAGCCCGTGCGCAACCTGCCCGAACCGCACCGCGTGCGCGGACGGATCCCTCAAGGCGGCACTGTCCGCGGACGCGGCAGCCGTGGCTGCAAATCTCGCGAACGTGCGCCACGTCGTTCTCGTTCTGTCGGGCAAGGGTGGCGTGGGCAAGTCAACGGTATCCGCGCAGATGGCGCTGCACTTGGCACGACGAGGCTTTGATGTGGGTCTGCTTGACGTCGACATCTGCGGGCCATCTGTACCGCGCATGCTCGGAGTGGAAAGCGGCAGCGTGCTCATGACGGCAAGCGGCTGGGAGCCCGTTGCGGCGGCGGTGCACGAGACGAGTGGCGATGGTGGTAGCGACAACGCCGACGCCGACATGGGAGATGGCGTGGGAAGCCTCGTGGTCATGTCAAGTGGATTCCTGCTGCCGGAGAAGGACGAGGCGGTGGTGTGGCGTGGACCGCGTAAGAACGGGCTCATCAAGCAGTTCCTCAAGGATGTCGCGTGGGGGGAGCTCGACTTCCTCATCATTGACACGCCTCCAGGAACTTCGGACGAGCACATTAGCCTCGCGCAGCTTCTCCCGCACGGACGGTCGGCGGACGGCGCGGTGGTTGTGTCGACTCCGCAGGAAGTGGCTCTCGCGGACGTGCGAAAGGAGCTCAGCTTTTGCAACAAGGTGTCCGTTCCCGTTCTCGGCGTTGTCGAGAACATGTCGCGGCTCGTCGCTCCCGTGGCAACCGCGCAGCAGTCGCCAACCTCCACGGGTATCGCCATGCTTGTGGATTCGCGCGACGGGCGCGATGTCACGCAGCAGGTTCTCGCGGCGCTGCCTGCGGATTTGGCACGGCACCTCGCGGTGTCTGTCGGCGTGCTGCCACCCGGCTACGATGGCGACGGTGCTGCGGGCATGGCGAAGAAGTACGGCCTCAACTTCCTCGGCTCGGTACCTCTCGACCCTTCCGTGGCTGACGCCGCGGAGAGGGGATGCCTCGCGCGCGCAGTTGGAGGAAGTGCTGGCGCACGCGCCCTTGGTGCGGTCGTTGACCAAATTTTGAAGGCTCAAGGCGAACCAGCCCACGCGCGCGTGTAAAGAAATAATTTTGAAAGTTTTAGAAATATTGAAAAGTTTTCAAAAATAGTAAAGCTCGAAATTCCCCTCCCCATACCTATTGTGAACTTACGGGCGTGTGCTGCTTACTTACTTGCCAGCCGCCGCCTTGCAATATCGCCACACGCAGATGCCGATGCACGCGCCAATCACGAGGAAGCCAACTCCGCCGATCGTGCCCGCGTTTTCCTTGGCCGTCTTCAGCAGGCTGTTCTTCTCCACAACCTCCAGAGCCTCCTCCTCGCGCTCCTCCGCCGAGGCCTCGAGCGACTCAGCCTGCTTCACAACCTTGGATGCGTCCGACTCAGCCTTCTCTGCGAGATCCTCAGCCTCCTCAGCCTTCGACTCTGCCGTCTCCGCGGCGATGATGGCGCCCGACTTGTCTCCCTCGCGGATGTCCGCCGCAGCCTCCTTCAGCTTCTCGGCAGCCTCCTCAGCAGCCTTTCCCGCATCCTCAGCCTCTTGTGCCGTCTGCGTCGCCTCGCTCGTCTGCTGGCCCTCCTCGGCCAGCGCATCCGCCGCGGCGTCAGCCTCGCCAGCCGCCTCGCCAGCCGCGGTGGCAGCCTCTTCGGCCGCCGCCTCCGCCTTCTTCGCCTCGTCCTCCGCCTTTTTCTCGTCGCCGTCGACAATCGCCTCAGCCACATTCTCTGCCGCCTGTTCGGCTTCCTTCGCGGCATCCACAGCCTCTGCCGCCTCTCCCTGCGCCACCGCGGCGTCGTTCGCGGCGATAGCCTCGTCCTTTGCCTCAGCTGCCGCATCCGTCGCCTCCTTCATTGCCTCCATCACAACCTGTTTTTTTTTTGAGATAAAGAGCGCGCGTGTGCGTGTTTTGTTTTGTTTTTTTTTGTCTTTGTGTGAGTGTCTGTTTGTATTCGTTTCGAGACGCTCGAGACGTCGTTGTTCCCCGATCATGTCAAGTTGCGTACCTCTGCCTTGGCTCCCCCCACGAGCGTTGTTGTGGCCGCGGCGTCCTGCAAGAGCACGCGCGCCATTGTGAGGAGAGGGGCCATTGCTAGGAGCAGGAGGAGGAGCGCGAGATGCCTGCGCGCGTTCGTCATCATCATCGCCATCTGAGAGAGATGTTTGAGGAAGAGTGGGAGGGGGGGAGTGAGTGGTGAAAGATCAAGGGAATCTGAGACCAAACCAGCTGAGACGAGACGGGACGAGACGCACCTCGAGAGGGATGCCTTAAGGTGAGTGCTACTGTTTAAGGTAAGGTGTGGAACGAAGGTGAAGTTCAGATCGTGAACTCGTCCAAGGGGGGAGATGGGATGGCGCCTTCCCTCCTCCGAGTTCCACCTCCTCCGAGTTCCCCCTCCTCCGAGGACGAGGGGGGGAGAGGCCCGAGGGGAGGGCATGGGCCGCCTAGCCTGAGCCTGAGCCTGAGCTCTTCTTGGTTTGCAAAGGCTTCATTCAGCAAGAGTTCGCCTTCCCTGGTCTCGACTCTGTGTGTGTGTCTGTCTGGGCGCCAATGAGGGTCTCTTCTCTTCTCTTCTCGTCCTCGCTCCTCCGTCTGTCCGTGGGCAAGTCTCATTCCTGCAACTGCGCATCAGGGTTTCCCTTTTTTTCCTTTTTTTTTCGTTTCTTTTTCTGGTTTGGCATCCGGCCGTGGGAGATGGCGCGGATGAAGAAGAAGAAGAAGAAGCGCACCACCGTACGGAATAGTTGGCTTAAGGTAAGTTTAGTTTGAAGTGCGCTTCCTTCGCCCTTCTGCCATCTGGTAACTTAAATGAGCATGGGTGGATCCCGATGCCAATCGCCAATAAGGGGCGTTTCCTACCGGCGAAGAGGCTCGATCGCGTCGCTGGATTGGTGAATGCATCGCGGAGTCGGCGGAGACGATCGCGAGCGTCTTCAAGCTGTCTCGGACGAAGACGAGGCGGGCAAAAGCCTTGAAAGGCTTTCTTCCTTGAAGGGCTCAAACAAAATGTATACTGTAACAGCGTGTGGCCGTTGAGAAGGGTGGTCGACGACGACGAGGAGGAGGAGGAGGCTGAGAGGCTGAGAGGGAGAGCTTTCCCGGCCCCTGCCAACTGCGAGGAAGGAAGGAAGGAAGGAATGCCATCATTGCCATGCGACTTTGGACGTCTTGTCTTGTCTTGCCCCACCTGCCGGCCTCACCTTAAAGGTACTATCGTAGCCTTCCCTTTACCTTTACTGGCTCCATCACTCGCCATCACTCGCCATCAGTTCTACTCCCATATGCCCACTCACGCTATGATAGCCTCCGAACTGCCGGTGGAGGCTATCATAGCCAAGTCCGTGCCGCCGTCGGGGACCGTGCAGGTGGCGGCGAGCAGGCTGCAAGGCATTCAAAAGGCGATGGTGCACGTCGGAACGAGCTTCAGAAATTCGGATAAAGTGCGCTTCGACAGATGGCAGAAACGGAACACGTCACTCGAGTTTGACGGAGACAAGCACGGAGAAGCCGCGAGACAGGAGGCACTCACGGCTTTCATCAGGCAGCAGAGGAATATTTTCTCCACCCTGGACCACCTGCAGGCGAGCAATAAGCAAACGACGCTGAGAGAAGCAAGGCGCGCTGCGAGAAGCTACGAGAAAGAGTTTGGGCCGGTGCGCAGCCAGACCGACGTTGACGACGGTGCGAGCGATACACGCTTGGAAGCGTTTTACCAAACGGCTCGCGACAAACAGAGCCGTTATGCGAGCGTCGAGGCTGAATATAGCAAACAGACGCGGAGTCGGCACCATAAGATGAGCGCGGATGTGGCGCGCATCATAATTGCAAGGCACATGCGACGCTACATTGCAAAGAGACGGTGGATACGTGCCAGGAACAAGGCGATGGCACTCGTGAGCTTCAAGGTCGCGGGGGGCTACAGCCACTCGAAGTTCTCTCCGAGCGTCCTGCTGCCGGATGAGAGCGCGGCGAGTCGCATCATAGCAACTTCGACGACTGCGAAGAACGACGGCGAGTCGGCTTCGGCACTGGCGGCAGACGGCGGAGATGGCAGCCCAGCTGACGCGGAGAGAAAACGCGCGGTGTCGCCGAAGCGAGACGAGAGCTATCGCCGCGTTGACCTGAGCAGCCTTGGTGCACCGCGCCTCAGCGTCGTAAGAGACGGAGGAGATTCGCCCACGTTTCATCGCAGTCCCTTGAGGCGGCGCCGAGCGGCGCCGCCGCCTTGGGCTGCGAGCAGTGGCGCGACAAATCGGGTCTCTCAGCCACACCTCACCCTTCTGCGCAGCCTGGAGATGCAGACGGGATCACTCACGATGTCGCTGCCAACGGGGGCGATGTCGAAGGCTACCAAGTCGCACAAGCCATGGAAACAAACGCTCGATCGTGCGCCGCTCGAGGAGGCTCTGCCGCCTCCGGTTCTAGCGAAGCATTACGACGAGCAGTTTGGATCAGGGCAGCCATCCGGAGGACTGGGCCACGTTTTGAGCGAGGAGATTAGCGAGGTGCTGCTCGTGCGAACAAACATGCGCAGCGAGCAGGCACGCAGACGGCAGGACATGCTCGATGCGAGGAGAAAGGAGATGCGCCGCTACGAGACGAAGCTGGCGATTGTGACAGACGCCCTGAGTCAGTCGCGTGTGTACCGCGTTCCAAGCGTCGTGCCCCCTCCTCATCCCCCTCGAGACAATACCGGCGAAGAAATGGCCACGAGGAGCGAGCCAGTACCGACTACGCCGCGCCTGGTGGCAAGCCTGCCAATGGGCTCACCGCGAGCGCGGCCAGGCTCTCCTTCGGTGTCGAAGCGCATGCGACGAAAGCCAGCATCTTCACCAAGTAGGGAAGGCAGTGGCACCAAACAGCTATTCGTGGCATCGTCACCACCACCTAAACAGTTTCTCCCCTATTCGCACACGCTTGCTCTGAGCAGCTTGCGTACGACAACACGGGAAGACCGCCTGGCCCCGACGTCGCTGAGGACGGAGACGGAGACGGAGACGGAGGCGGCAATGGCGGCGGCGATGGCATCTCTGGGCCACAGCCGTCCTACGACTGCGATGACAACCTCATCCTCTCGACCAGCAACGAGAGGGACTGTGGTACGTTATCGTGATCAGCCGCACACCTCGGCGGGAGTCGATTACGACGGTTCGATTCGATCGCATCCCGTGGTGGTTCCGACAATGCGAGTGTACGCTGTGGAACAGACGAAGAAGAAGTTGAAGCAGGAGGAGGAGAATAAGGAGGAGGAGGAGGAGGAGAAGGAGGAGGAGGAGGGAGGGGGAGAGGAGGAGGAGGATGGCAAGACGACGGCGGCCGGGACGACTTGGAGGAAGCCTAAGCCGCCGAAGGGAGAACGGCGCACGTGCAACAAAAATTGGGGTGCATGGCTGAGTGATCCGCTAGTAGCACCGGGTGCGGACTTGCCTGAGCTGCCGGAGGCTCCTTCCTCTCCTAACGTCGAGCGTCCTACGACAGCCCCGGCAAGAAATCAGACTTGCGCATTTTCATTCACGCGTGCGCCGTATTTGAGTGCAAGCAGGGGACGTCTAGGCGCCGAACCTTCCGAGGTGAGGGAAGACGCTGGAGGAGGCTGGCTGAGCAAGGTGGCTGTGGAACCTAAATTTGGATACACGAAGGTGCCACGAGCCTTTCCTGCAGCGTCGAATAGCCGACAGAAGACGCGAGTGGAAACGGCACGCAGACGCATCAACCAGCGTGCCCCTCGGGCTGTGGTGACTGCACGCCGCGATCGCCTTACCAGCGACGCCAAGTACTCTTCCGCGAATGAGGACGTGTTTGTGTTCGTTGGTGGGAGAGATGCCCTGGTTGGAAAGAAACAAACAGGGTTTGTTTGACGTATGACACGTGGCTGTCTGTGCGTGGTGTGTGTAATGATATAATAAAAAGGATGCTCTTTGGCAAATATAAACAATAAAAGGAAACCCACACACACTGTACACGCCCACATTCCCTTTCTTAGTCACCACCTCTGAGAACATCCTTGATCAACTGCTTGCGCAATTTTCTTTTCTTGGGTCGACCAGGCTTTCGAGGAGATGACATGTAGTCGTCTTCGACATCGTCCCACCGGAAGGCGTCTTCTTCACGCTCTTCATCTAGTATTCCTCCAAGGAGGCGGCCCCGCTTGTCTTCGACGCACAGCGCGGTGAGCATAGCACGCAAAGCATACCACGATCCCTTTGAAATGGCATTCACACCACGCCTTCCGAATCTCACTGCATCACGTACGAGCTTCTCCGCGCGCATGATTTTCTTCCTCTTGTAGTTGCCTAATTTCACTGGAAGCAGAGTAGCGCGCCACCGACTTCGACGTTTTGCTTCATTTGCTTGCTTGCGCATTATCGACCTTGCAGCAGGAGGTAGGGCTGAGCTGAGCACCATCATATCCGCAAGAATCGCTGACATCCCCCTCGCCGTATCTCGTGCACGCCGCAGAACAGCCTCCGCTAGTGCATTGCCGTAATAATGGTCAAACTCCGAGCCTGAGCGCCAGCCGATGTCGTGGATAATACGATGCGCAACGCGGAAGCATGCATCGTGCACAATCTGTCGATGCTTAGCGTCCTGAAGGTGCTTTGTCGTGCTATGTAAGCGATACTGCTCATTTGTCGTGGCAAAGCGATACAACAAATCGTCCATCGCGGTGCGATGCTGCAGACTCTTAAGATCAAAGATGGCGTCACTCTTCTCAACTTTTGCATCGGAAAGCGCGAAAGATGTATCGCGAGAACTTTCTCTTGGCAATATCGTGCCATCCTTACGCGCCGTTCTGTCGATTTGCATCCTGCTGAGGTTGCGCGATTGAACTTTCGCATTTTCCGACGCTACCAGGTGCAATGCATGCAAAACTTCGCCAAGTGCCGTGGGGCCGACTGTTTTATTTAGTGGGTTAGGGTGTTAGTGAATTGTTTGTCTATCCGCTATGGATGTTTAGTAGAGGCAGACTTACGCATGCCGAGCAAGGGAACGGTAAGTTCCTGACGGTTCACCTGGTTCATGCGAAGGTACCGAGAGGAATCAGTTAGTAAACCTTTACCCCGCATTTCGCCTGTCACAAGCCTGTTTGATATCCGGCGCAAATCGATACTGTCAACTGTGGTACTGATGGCGTGACTTTTTAAACCTCCGTAATCTTTACGGCGTTGCAAAAGGTCCTCCAGCACATGAATGCTTCTCTCTGTTAGACGAATGAGCTTTTGTGCTCGTCGCCACCGACCAGCACTCGGCGAAATCGGCGAAACCATTCCATCAGCGCCCAACTTGATGGGAGTTGATCGTGATTCATGCATATCCAAAATAGCTCGTGCACCACCACTTGCTCTCTCTCTAATTGCGGCCGTAGCGCCGAACATAGCTGGAGATGACAATGGGCTTAATGGCGAAATTGGTGTTGGCGTTGTAGTTCCTGCATCGTCCATCAAGAGGCCTCTGCCACTCGCATTCTTTGCCGATGTAAAACCTGGCAAAGCTCGTCTGACATCCAGCCACTTCACATTACCGGTGAAGACGAAAGCAGAGGCATTCCTCCAACCTAAGTTGTAGAGAAGTGCGCTCAGGAGATCTCGTGCTTGGTCCAAATGGCCATGGTTGCGCATTAAATTACGAGCAAGACTTTGGTCGGACGTCCGGCGACGCTTCTCTAGGCGTTCTCTGGCTACTCGCCGATCGCGTTCTTTCCAGAACAGTCCGAATAAGATGGCGAAAATGAATTTCAGCATCGTGAGCGCAGTTAGCAGCGGATAGAATAAATGCACCAGCATGATTGCGAATTGCTGCATCGGATCGATAAGCACACCTTGCCCTCTGCCGATGCTCAGCTCGTACTTGACCATACCCTCCTCGCGATCTAGTTGAAAATCCGCAAACTTGTCGACTGCATGCAAAACCCGGCTGTACTCAGCGACGCGATCGCCAGCGAGCAAGTGAAGGATATAAGAACACCCGGCGACAAAACCTATAAGCACAATGACTACCGTCGCAATACTCGGCAAGCTCCGTCGCAGCGTAAGCATAAATGGGTAAAGCATCGAAAGGCTAAAGCACTGTCGAGCAATGTTTGCAGCAATACCAAGCAGGATGGGAACTTGAAGCAAGCTATACAACGTACTTAGCACGTGCATATCATCCACCCTATCGAGAAGTTGCAGGTACGCATCTCTATCGGAAAAGTCACTCGTCATCGTGTGACGGAATGCGCCGCGGGGATAGCCGACCAAAGGAGGCTGAGGTCCGGCGAGTCGCTTGGGCAACAGGATACGTGCAGCGGCCGATCCATCGCCGTCGTACCAGCGATAGTTTCGCTCGTAAGTGAAGTTGCGCACGTGCCCGAAAAAAAATACGAAACGCACTATGCTTGCCGAGAGCATGGATAATGGAATAGCAAGCTTAAGTACATCTACCACAATCGTCCATGCGTCGAGTAGAAAGTGGCGACGAACGATTCGTCCCTGTAGTCGCCGAATCAAAGACGCGTGCAGCAAGTGCAAAAATTGTCGCATATCACCGATCGAGCTCACGCATAAGGCAATTGCGAATGCCGCAACCAGCAACTCGACGGCGAACCATGCCGCGCGTCGTGCCGTTCCGAAGTAGTCAAACAGTGAGAGCTTCCATACGTCAGCCTCTGTTGAGATGCGACCGTGAGCATCAATACTTATTCGAACTCGTACATCTGCAAGCACCTCTTCGGGAACATTGTGCAGGAGGAAGCGAAAGTCCACAAATCGCGTCCGTTGGTCCACAAAGCGCGACGCCTGCAAATATGACAGCAACAGCTTTGCTCTATCCTCCATCAGAGTGCCGTCGATGTAAACGTCGAAGAGTGCACCCTCCACGTCGGCGGAAACGGTGCTTTCGTCGTAAGCGCGTTCGAAAAATGCAAACGGTAATCCAGAGTCACCGAACTCGGTAGAATTGTAGAAAGCTTGCTTCACGAAGGGAAGTGCAGGGTTGTACAGTGCATGGAATGAATTCTCTCCTGAGGAGGATGTCGACGTCACATCCGATGGAAAGTCCATTCGCGCAAACATTGCATCAAATCCGAACGCACCGCCTGTATCAAGAATTGAGCACTGCAACTCCCGGTAAAGTTGCTCAAAGCGATTCGCTTCACTAGAATCCATCGTCAAGGCATCGCGTATATTCGACGTATCCCTGCTCCTTCCTAGCATCGTGCGCCCGCGGCACCCTGCTCTACGTGCCGTTCGGCGCTGCGTGACGAGCACGCCTCCCACCACACGTAGCCTGCTCGCTGCTCCAAACGATCGTGCTCGCGTGGTGTATCCCACATAGTTGATAAGATCGCTTCTTGCTTCAAGAGAGGGCGACAAGGACTTTTGCTTGTCGGATGAGGACTCTTGCAGTGTCGCTTCAATCACAACTTCAGAACTGCTGCCCGTCCTTCTCTGCAATGAATGGTCGCGAAGCAACCTTCTCGCGATGTCGCCCTCATGTCGACGTTCTTGTTCATCTTGCACGCTAGACGCATTGTCTGCTGATGTCGGTGAAGGAATCTCATCCGCATGTAGAGGCATATTGTAGGAGCTGATATTGTAGTAGACGTGCCGGGCGCCATTCGCACCACGGCACTGTGCATCGATGCTTTCCCCAAACATGGCTAGAAGCAAAGCAGAGCTATCGTCCGACGGCGTCCACGGGTACCGACGGCCACTGACCGATAGTGCTTGTGTTGATTTGTCCAGCAATTCGGACAGATCGCTTGTTGCTGCAGCAATTTCATCCTTACGCGCTACCAAGTCATTAACGCCCGTGTCGAATGAAGATGCAAAAGAGCTGGCCAACGAACCAAATGTGCCATCTTCTTTTTTTTTGATGTCTCCCAGATTCTGGTTTACGTCATTTACGTCATCCGTAATATTTAGCACCAGCTTCGCAGAATCGTCAACACGAAGTGATGCTGACTTTACGCGCATGCTCAGAGCCCAATCTCCATTCGGATCCGCGCCAACCACCTCAGCGCCGTGAAATTTGAAGTCGTACAAGGCTCCTGCATCCACACCCGCGGCATATGGGTGCGCAGGGCTGCTTCGTCGATTAGCACTATACTGCTCGGGGCGCAGTGGTCCACCATCGTTGAATGCACGAACAACGTAAACACGCAGACGTGCCGCCAGTCCGCCCATGCGACGACTAAGAGCTGGGTCTTGCTCGCACGTGTGAATGCGCACCCGACCGACTGGTAATGCAAGAGATGACGCAACGTCGGAGCGTATGCTTGAGCTCTCTCGTTTTCGTGGGTCGAGGACCTGACTGCAGTCTCCCTTTGCATATGTCACGTAGATTTCTTCCCATCCCCGTAACACCTCGATCTCAATCGCGGTGTTGCCATTTCCTATGTTTCCGTCGAAATCGGCAGCCGAGAAAAAGAAGCGGTGAATGCCTGGTCGACACAGGCCTGACGCCAGAACAGCGGGTGTGCAGTCTCCCTGATTTGTAGTCTTGATCGTGAAAGACACATCTCCGTCGACTCTGTCACGAGCCGTGGCAGCACATTGTGGGAAGATTGCGTTCGCCAATTCTCCCGTGCAAGGGGCGACAGGGCTTGCCGCACTACTCGAGGTGCCCAATTTCTTCCAAGGTGTCTGCCCGTAGACGAAGCCAAAGGGCATTTCATCACGAGGCGGTGTTCGCCAATTAATGACCGGGCCATCGAGCGCAAAATCAAGGCTCGTTTGCAGAGAAGACGGTAATTCTTTCGCGTCAGCCAGCGCCTCGATCGCTTCGCACGAGGCTCTCTCACACCGCCCCATGGGCGAATTCGTCGGACACCAGTACTGTCCTTCTGGGCATGGCTCGCCGATTGTGATGGTTCGTGTCGCGGATGCGTGCACGCCGTCGGTGTCAAATACGACGAAATCCACCGAGAACACCGTTCCTACAGGCGTCGACGTATTGAGACAGCTATCCACACCCTTGCGCCATAATTCGTGGCCTGCGCATCCGAATGGCATGCACGACTCTGGAGGGCAAACAAGCAAGGAGTCGGTGAGATTGCCATCGACATCATCATCGTGAGCGAAAGCTCCTTGGTCACACAGCGCACGATCTGTGGAAAGTTTATCAGAAGCGCACAACGTGTATGTGGCAAAGCGCGGCAACGTCACGACTGCCGGGCCTAGCAACGTGACATTTGGTGGCATCGCCGTCGCGGGTGGTTCCGCCGCCTGCTCGATCTCAGCGCCAATGTTCATCACACAAGGGTTTCCCTCAGGCACGCACGTTATGCCATCCTTGCATCGCACCATTCCAGCATCACACTGGACAAGGATCATGACCTTGCGCAACACATGAGCCTCGTTTCCAGCACTATCAGTAACGCTGAACTTGATATCGTGCATTCCTGGGTAGTCCGATCCATGGATCGCACATCCGGCAAGACCTTCGCTTTGGAAGTTTCGATCACATGCCATGACGTAAGGCGTGAGATCGCCGTCCGTGGTATCCATTGCCGTCACACCACGATCACAGAGTGCGGAAACAGCAAGACCCTCGCTACACTTCGCATATCCTCCGCCATCAATCTCGATCATCTCATCTCCAATCAGCGTGATGGTTGGTGGATTGTCCTCTGAAAGCTTCTCGAGCATCTGTGCAGCTTCAAAGGCAGTTGGCTCACTTGCAATGCAGTATCCACCCACGGGGCACCTTCCATCATCGCAAGTTGCCTCGCCGCCGGCGCACTGAGAAGTTACGGCGATCCATCTCTGCACCTCCTCGGCACGAATACCGGCAAGATCTGTGCACGTGTAGCGTATCACGAATGGGTCGACCGTCGGACGCCTCGTGTCCACAGCCGCTTCGCCGAACACGCTCACACTGTCGGTAATGTCTCCACCTGTCTGATCTAGGCAGACGTATCCAGGGTCGACGTACACTTGTCCCTGCATCACCTCCTCTTGAAGAACGAGAGTGCCGTCCACCGCACGTGCCATGAGCGCCCCAGCCTTCATGCCAACAAGTAGGATGCGTGGTGGTATGGTACCGACTGGCGTAGACGCCGCGGGGAGCAAGGCATGGCCCAAATCTGAAGACGACCATGCAGAGCCATCGCTGCAGACGCCGTAGACGCTGCATTCTGGAGTTGTTTCACTGACGACGGACATGCCCGGGCATACATGCTCGCGGAACCCCGTCCTCGCGGATGCTGCCGTGCATCTGCTATCCAGGATATGGACGCGCCTCTGAGCCTCCGCACGATTGCCAGATTGATCGACGCACTCGTACGCCAGCACGTGAGGAAGTTCCGGCAGTGTAGGTACTGCCGTGTTCACCTCAGAGAGACTTGTGGGTGGTTCGACGACAATGGCACCGTCGACGTTGTCGACGCAGGTGGCGCCGCGATCCACGTAGTCTTCGTATCGAGCTACGTCCACTTCGTCGGGTCCGATGAGCGTTATGATGGGAGCTTTGGAATCGGGCGGAGGCGGTGGGAGGGGCATGTCAGGAGGTGGTGCAGGCAGAGTCTCGTTGGATACCGCAACCACGAGCCTCGGGGTGAGTGGCGGTGGACTTGGTGGCGGTGCTGCGATGGACAGTGCTGCGGGATCAGGAGGATTCGGTGGAGGCGGCAATTGAAGGGGTGGGGATGGGGGAACTGTGGGAACATCGCCTGCGCGAGGTGGGGGTTGCATAGGTGGTAGTCGTGGCGACATCGACGGCGGAACTGGATATCGCAACGGTGGCGACGACGGCGGCGGCGATTGTGCAGGGGGAGATTGCAGAATGGCTGACGTTGTTGGTGGGCGCGATTCCCAAATTTGATTGCACACTGGATCAGCTTGATATATGGAATCTCGCTGCATCTGCTGGAGGGTGCGCCTGCGATGTGACAGCCCTGACGATGAATACTGCAATTCTAGCACAGTGCCAAGACCCCGCCTCTCGCCGGAAGTTGGAAGCATAAATTGTGGTGACCCAATACCGACGCGGTACCCGTCGTGCGAAAGAGACACTGCTTTACCAAATTTCATGCCATAATGTGTTTGAGGATGGCTGATTGGGTCGGCAAGTCGGACCCAAACCAAGCTGGAATCAGTACTACTCAGTTGCGTTAATTCGTACACACTCACCGTATCGTTGGTAGGTGCTGGTGCTCCGATGGCAACCCGGTGGCCTGAACCTGACAGTGACACACCTTGTATAGAACTTCCAAAATAATCATCCGTCGATTCTGCTTCGATGCTGTTACCGAGCGGAATCCACGAATTGCCGTTCGGTAAGTTCGTAAGTTTGTAAATGCGGACTGCGCCCTTGGTCCCAGCGTCCTCCTTTCCATTACCCACAGCCACGATTTCTCCATTCATCGACATAGACACACTCCTGCCAAATCGATCGCCAGCCGCATTGCCATATAAGGTACCACCAATCTGTACATATGTGTTTGATGTTGTGATCCGATACACGCGCACGTAACCTGGTGTAACAGAAGTGCCCACGGAGGAACAGCCGACGGCGAGGACAGAGCCATCTGACGACAATGCTACAGATGATCCACATTCATCAAATTCATTGTCGCCGACACTAACGTCACTGCCCACCTGCACCCATGTTGCCGTAGGGTTCGTGGCTGTTGCCGGGGATAGCTCGAATACACGTACACGACCTACTTGGTCGACTCCTCCCGAGTCATACTCTGGCGATCCCACGGCGATGCGCGAGCCATCCGAAGACAGAGACAAGGCTTCACCACACATCTCCCTGGACTTTTCGCCTACGATGTCAGAACCAAGCTGCACCCAGCCCATCGAGCCCGGGAAGGCCCCAGTCGAAGTATATTCATAAATCTGCACGCGACCAGCTTTGTTCTTTGAGGAGACGGTGGCCAAGTCAGCTCCGATTGCAACGCGCGAACCATCTGACGACAACGCTACACGTGAGCCAAAATGTTCCCCATCCTCCGTACCACAGATGGCCTGACCAAGCTGCTGGTATTCAGTGTCTGAACTACTGGACCCTAACCCTGTATATGTAATGGCACGGAATATCCGCACCTTGCCGGTTTGCGAGCCCACAGCACACTCATATTGTTGAGATCCAACGGCAAATCGTAATCCATCTCCAGAAAGGGACACCGAACTGCCAGCCTTTTCATCCAACGTCTCGCCAAAAATATCTGTCAGACGATTCCAACCGCTGGCCTGGTTCCATGGCGATGGTGGTGGTGACGGTGGTGGTGACGGTGGTGGTGGTGGTGACGGTGGTGGTGACGGTGGTGGTGACGGTGGTGGTGACGGTGGTGGTGACGGTGGTGGTGACGGTGGTGGCACGAGAGTGTAGATCGCCATGTCGCTAGCTATAATTGGACCAGCCGGTTCCATATCCATGTTGGTGTTGTAGTGCGCCGCCCAGTCTCCGCCAGACTGCACCGAGCAGCCGCTGGGCACCCAGTTCCAATCTCCGACTTGGAGTCCACGCGTCGCCGTGACCTTGGAGCCATGTGCAGCGATGGCGGCAGCCAAGCATCCTGATTGAGACCCCGGACTGGATGATGGTGGTGGCGGTGATGGCCCGGAGGAGGAGGCGATGGCGGGTGGTGGTGACGGCAATGGCCCGGAGGAGGAGGCGATGGCGGGTGGTGGTGACGGCGATGGCCCGGAGGAGGAGGCGATGGCGGGTGGTGGTGACGGCGATGGCCCGGAGGAGGAGGCGATGGCGGGTGGTGGTGACGGCGATGGCCCGGAGGAGGAGGCGATGGCGGGTGGTGGTGACGGCGATGGCCCGGAGGAGGAGGCAATGGCGGGTGGTGGTGACGGAGGTGGTGGTGGTGGCGGCGGAGGCGGCGGCGATGGCGGCGATGGCGGCGATGGCGGCGGTGGTGGCGGCGATGGCGGCGGCGGGGGACACGAATTCGTCGATATGCACGGTGCCGGAGGCGGGGAAGGGGGCGGTGATGGCGGCGGTAGTGGCGGCGGCGGCCGTGGCGGCGGTGGTAGAGGTGGAGGCGGTGATGGCGGTGATAGCGGCGGAGGCGATTGGGCTGGCAGTGTCGGCGACGTGGGAGGCTGAAATGCGGGTGGGGTGGCGGGAACCGTAAATTGGGGGCCTGGAGGAGGTGAATGCAGCGGCAAAGGTGGTGATGCATCGCCCAGTAGCGTGATCTCAAACATCCGCACTTGGCCAGCATCGCGTCTTTTGAGGGGGTTTGGGAGAGATGATCCAGACATGTCTGGGTCATATTTCGGCACCCCCACAGCCATGCGAATCCCGTTTCTGCTGATCGAAACGCTTCCACCGAATTCGTCGTAAGCTCTCTCGCCTGTTGGCCAACTTTTCATCTGAATCGGCTCAGCTGATTTTGGATACGTGCTCCACGTCGAGTTGTCACCGCTCAGCGAAAATGTTCGTGCCATTCCAGCCATTGCCAGAGTTGTGGTATCAATCATGCGGTAGCCGACGGCCACAATCCGGCCATCGTACGTAAGGGAGACGCCTTCGTTGGCTAGGCCAGGCTGCCCGCCGCTTCTATTTGGACCCGTGATGACGCTTATGAGATTGCACGCATTTACAGTAGTGCCATCGCAGCGGTAGACGTGCACTTCGCCGTCAGCCTGATTCGAAAAGGGGCTGGCGGCGGCGAGCGTGTATCCATCGCCGGACAGTGCCACCGCACTTCCAAACTCTTGCGTGCTCGCAAAATCCCACTTGTTCAAGCGCCCCGCGCCCTGTGCTTCGTATTGCTTCTTCCACATCTTGATGGAGGCGTCGTACTCGTACAGGTACACCTTGCCACGCCTTTCCGCGGAGGGACCCCATATTGGCGCACCAAATGCGATGCGAGAACCGTCGTGCGAGATGGAAACCGACTCGCCGGCGCCATCGTTTGCCGCTTCACCGAGCATGTCGTTCGCGTTACCCACGAGATTCCAGCTCGTCCCATCGTAGTCGTACGCGGTAACACATCCCGCGGAGGCATCGCCCGGCGAACCGACGACGATGCGGCTGCCATCATGTGAAATTCCCACGGCATATCCGAATTGCTGGTACGCGGCGATGGGCGCTGGCTGAATGGCCGATCCTACCTGAATCCACGACGACGAGCTGCAGTCAGGATTCGACGGATCGTTGGTGGTGAATTGGAAGACTCGTACGATGCCAACCTGATCGTTGGACCCCGGCGAAGAACTTCGCATTGGAATGCCCACCACAACGCGTTGGCCATTCGCTGACATGCGCACGACTGTTCTGCCCGTGTCAAGACTGTTGAGCTGTGGATCATTGCCGCAGTTTTTCCACGCTGCCGACGATCGTCGTGCCGCGGTCCCAAACGAGCTCGAGTATATGCGAACAAGGGATGGAATACCAACGCCACCGCCATGGCCGGCTGCAAGCCACTCGCCATCCGCAGATAGCGACACGCAGGCCCCGAAGTTCTCTTCCGCTCTCGTGCCGTCATAATCACCGCCCATTTGAACCCAGTGGGGTCCCTGCGGTGCGGGTGGCACTGGCGGAGGCGGCGGGTTCGGCGGTTGAGGTGGGGACGGAAACGGTGGCGATGAAGGTGGCGAATATGGCGGATTTGGCGGTGGCGATGGTGGAGGTGAGGGAGGCGGTGAGGGAGGCGGAGATGGTGGTGGCGATGGTGGCGAGAATGATGGCGGCGGCGGCGGCGGCGGCGGCGGCGGCGGCGGCGGCGGCAACGGCGGCGACGGCGGTGGCGGTGGCAACGGCGGCAACGGTGGCTGCGGCGGCGGCGGCGGCAACGGCGGCGGCGGCGCGCAGTTACCAATTCGGGTACATGGATTTGGTGGTGGACTTGGCGGAGGTGGCGGCGAAGGAGGCGGAGGTGGTGGCGATGGTGGCGACGGTGGTGGCGACGGTGGTGGCAACGGTGGTGGCGAAGGAGGCGGAGATGATGGTGGCGATGGTGGCGATGAATCAGGCGGCGAATCAGGCGGCGAATCAGGCGGCGGCTCTGCGGGCTGAGGAGGATATCCCATACCATCGGGTGCTGCACAATATTCTGTGATTGCACTTGTGCACGCTTCTGAGCTCAGATCCGTCTCGCAAACGCTGCATGGGCACTCCGTGCTCGCAACATCTTCGGGCGGGCAGCTGAAGGCGCACTCCTGCTGCAGGAGCTGGCGCCGGCCGAAGATCGACGATTTTGTCGGATTTGACGACGATGGAGAGCGGCCCGTGTCGCACGTTCCCCAGGAAGTTGCGTCTAGTGCAAGCTTCACATCTCCCGTGCTGCGCGAATCCAGTTCGCGCGTCGCGTTGTATGCGCCCAAAAGACCTCGCGATGCGAGCACATCCGCGTCCACCAGAAATCCCGCCGTGCGTCCTGCAGGATCTCCATCAAGTGTGAGATACCAAAGTCCGTGTGGCAGCTCAACCTCGACCGCCTGCAGCTGAGCGTCATCCTCAAACTTCACGTCGTTCTCGAAGTAGCACAAGTCCGTCCCGCCGGCACGGGCGCGCTCGTCGTCGCGCTGGCACAGGTTCCACCGAGCGGCTTTTTGCAGCGTCTGCGACGAAATGCGAGGAAAGCCGCGGAAGTCGGACGCAACGCGCACGATGGCTTTAGAAACGTCGCGGTCAGCTCCACAGTCCGCCGGACATGCGCCTGGCCCAGTGGTGCCACGCGTCTCGTAAGGTTGCTCACACACGCCGTCGCCGCACACGGGATCGCGCCAAGCGGGCGCGACGACGTCTCTCTGCAGCCAGCGTATCGCTTCGTTGAGATCGCTCCTTGGTTCTGGGAGAGTCGCAAAGAGCATCTTCTTGACTGCGGTGTCAATGCGAGACATCGTGTGAACGTCGCCGACGACAACCTGGTAGAGGATGTACAAGGCAAAGACGACGGCCCACGCAACAAGCCTCAGGAAGCGGCCGCACAATCCCACGAGCTGTCTTTGCTGTGTTTGCGCTGCGTGAAGAACCACCCCGGGATTGCTGCAACGTGTTGTTGGTGTTGGTGCCTTCTTGTTGCTGGCTCTTGACGACGCCGCCACAAGACGACGTGCAGTAGCGCAGTCGACTTGTGGTGCGACGATTGTTACGTCTACTGTATCCTCTTCTCCTGGTATTTGTACGGTTAGGTGGTGTTTGCGTTTCTCTTTGGCAGCCATGGCGGCTGTTCCCCACCGGCGGGAGGAGGGTGGGCACGTTCTTTTCTGCTGTTATGATAGGTTCGGATGCGACGGATGGCGGTTGGGCACATATTTTTGTTTTGTTGCACAAGAATAGCTTGACCGCTTCCGTTATGCTAGGCTGGCAAGTCCGGGCCGCCAACGCGAGATTGGAAAAGCTCACGAAAGAATTTCCCCAAAATTTTTGTTACTGTATCTCCCCTAGGGCCAATCCACGGTCACGTGATCATCATCGGTCTTGGACGAGGGTCACCTGGCAGCCTGGGTCACCACCGAGGTGGGGTGTCTTTCGTGAACTTCCTTTGCCATCCTGCAATCAATTACTGGGTTTTTACTGCCAGATCTGGCCGCCAGTCTACCTTTGCCAGACCGCCGATCGCGTTATCGCAGACCTGGATAACTTTATGATAGAACTACCTTTAGGACCTATACCGGATTCCGTTCGTTCCTCGTTCATGGCCGAATTCCGCGGCGTTCATGTCTTTCTGTTAGGTAGTCCTACCCGGTAGTGTTGCTTCAAAAGCCCAAACGAACCCCCTTGAAAAGAAAAGCAGGAGAGCAAGAGCAAGAGCGCACGCCCACCAGGCCGAACCACCAGCTAGATGCAAGAGACCAGCCAGCCAGCAAGAGAGGGAAGAGGGCGGAGGCACCACGTGATGTCACCACGTGGATGGGAGGGGAGACAAATTGCCCCGTTGGTTCCGCCAACCGAGGGAGAGGCAATGGGAAAGAAAAGTAGAACCTCGGTTCCCCTGGCAGCCTGGTCAGGGTGCCCTGCAAGGCGGCTGGGGGAGATATTTCAAACCCACTGCCACGTCTACAGGGCACATGGACCCTCCATCGCCCCTAAGAGGGTGCCACGCCATTCCTCGCAAGAAAATCTCCAAATAAGATTGCCTTTTCTGCCGACCCATGACAGTACTCCCGCTCCCCCCCTCCCCTCCGAGGTGCGGCCCCTCCTTTGCTCTCGCCCTCCCCCTCGGACCAGCCTAATATCATACGCCCTGGACGACATACTTTATTCTCCACCCTGCTTTCAGGCGCTCCTTCCTGCCCCTACCCTACCCTACCACCTACCCTACCCTGCTGTGTGTGTGTTTCTTGATTACACTCGCCTTCTCCTTCGCCGCTCAGCACTCTCTTCGCACTCGTCGCGTCTCGTCTCGTCTCGTCTCGTCTCGTCTCGTCGCGTCTCGTCTCGTTGGCTCGTAGCGTATCGTATCGCAATTTACAGGTTCTAAACTTATAAATACAGAGCACATACCGCTTATAAATACAGGCAAAGGCAGCAGCACATTTTCTCCATTCCCCACAGGCGTAGTAGTTATGCACATGCCAACGTGTGGGCACTCGCGCTCATCGTCCAACGCATCTTCAGACAACTCTGACAACACCACCAACTACTACTTCTCCTCACAGCAGCAGCAGCAGCACCAGCAGCAGCACCAGCAACAACAACACGGTCAGCAGCAGTCCTGCACGAGCATTGGCATCTTGCCACGCTGGGTCGAACGTGTGCGCTCTTGGAGGCGACGGGCGGCACAAAGCAAGCAAAAAGGCACCAAGCACGCAGTGCACAGCGAAGAGCGCGCGGGATCGCCCGCGGTGGAACCTCCCAGCATGACACCCATCCAACGGCCGAGCTTCGAAACGCCGCGGAACAGCAACGCCGGCAACTCGTCGGAACTGACTGCAAGCTTACGCACGGCGGCATCCTTCGAAAGTATCACCACGTCGAGCTCTCTCAGCAGCCGCTCGTCGGGGGAAAATTTTGCCACCCTGCAGAATGTCAAGTGCTTCACGGCGACGGAAAATGATAGCTTCTACATCAAGCTCGAGACGGTGCTTGAGCTGCTCACGGAGGAGAGCGGGAGCCTGGGCGCGTGCGTTCCCATGTGCCAGATGTGGCTGCCGAAGCGCGGCGGTGGCTCCATAGCCAGCTCGCACGGATCCATCGCCTCTGGCGGTGTCATGCATGCGTCAGAGAAGATGAGGCGAGGGCGCTGCGCGTTGCACTTGCACTTTCTCGAGCGAGCGGGGCGCGTGCCCTGTGGCGAGGGCGTGGGACTTCCTGGGCGTGTCTACAAGAGCTGTGGCGTCGAGGTTGTGCAGGACGTGAGGCAGGCGGAGTGCTTTCCCACGAAGAAGCTCTGCGACGATCACGGAGTGCACTGCGTGCTCGGCTTCCCGCTTTACAAGAAGCAGATTCCACCGCCACCGAAGCACCTCGACAAGAGGGAGCGACGGCGCTACCGCCCCAAGCCAGATGCTGTTCTCGAGGTGTACCTCGATGCACCCACGATAAACTCCACGAATGGAACCACCGCCACCATCAACGCCGCCACCGCCACCGCCGACGGCTACATCGCTGCATCCTCACCCAGCGTGTGGAGGCAGATGCAAGCGCGAGACCTCGCCATCGCCGGCGGAGCACCTGCCGTCATCACGCGCATCGAGAGTCTCGTCAGTGATGCGGAGCTCTTCATCTCGCCGTACCACCCCGATGCTAGCTCAGTCTTCGTGCTCAAACAACCTAACCAGCCCGACTCACCCGTCTACCCACCCAAAGCGCCAACGCCTCTTCTGGCTGCGCTCGCAAATGCACCGCCACCACCACCCCATCTCGCCGGGCCCGACCCATTGAGTGTGCTCAAAATCAAGGCGCCGCCAACTGTTTCCCCCTCCCTGCCGATTCCCATCGTGCGCCCCACCACGCAAGCTGCTTAAATATGCAAAGTAGGTGCCGCCTTGTGTGATGTGTATTTTTGGATAATAATAACTGATGATCTAGCTTGTAGTTTTTGACACACGATCGAAGAAATTTTTCTGCTGATAGAACAAAGTAAGCAGCCTTATCTTTTCTATTTCAATTGTTTTTTTCTTCTATCTTTTGAAGTCAAACACACACACACGCACACCACCTCCTAGCCAGCCAACCTTTCAATCAACTTGCTATTTTTGGCAATGGGATTGCGCTCATCCTTCTCCGCGAGCATCTTTGGTGTCTGAAATTCCTCCTGAACAGCCGCCGGGTCAGCACCCGCATCCAGCAGCGCCTCGGCAATATCCACTCTTCCATAACCGCAAGCGTAGTGCAGCGGCGTGTTCTGCTTGTTGTCTCGCGAGTCGATGGTCGCACCCGCCTCGATGAGAGCGTCGACGGAGATCGCCTTGTCGTACGCCACGGCGTAGTGCAGCGGCGTGCGCCCCTCGCTATCCTGGTCGTTGAGGTCCTTTCCAATCGCCACAAAGTCCTCGAGCGCCTCGACGTCGCCCTCCTTCGCGGCGTCGAACAGGTTGTTCACCTCCGCCGGCCCTGCCGGCGCTGCTCCAGCAGCTGAGGCGGTGCCGTTCGCGGCGCGCATCTCGCGCACCTCGATCATCATGCGTCCAAACTTGCGGAGAACAGCCTCGTCATCCCAGAACTGCTGGAGTCCCGCCTGTCCCTGCTCCTCGACCGCCTTGAAGAGCGGCACGAGGTCGGCGTCGCCCTTGAGTTCCTCCACCTTTTGCTTGAACTCGTCGCTCGCCAGGATCTCCTGCATCTCCTTCTGCTGCTGCTGCTGTGCCATGACAACCTGCTGGAATTTAGCTGGGTCGCGCTTCATGAGTTCCGCCATCTGCGCCATCTGCTGCCTGAGCGCTGGGTTTTGCTCCATGGCTTCCTCCATCGCCTCCATTTGCTGTTTGAGCTCCGGATTCGCGTCCATCGCCTCTTTCATCTTCGCCTCGAGTTCCTCGGGAGGGAGCGCCGCCGGGTTGTCGGCTTCCGCGCGGCAGGTGAGCGGACTCCTCAGCGGCCTCCTGCTTCTGCGGCTGAGCGGTGAGGTTCGGCGTGCGGTGGAGCAGGGACGCGCTGCAGGGGCTGTGGTCGCCGCCATGGTGCGTATATTGTGGGTGCGGTGTGCTCGGGGGAGGAGGTGAAAATCGAAAAGCAAAATCGAATCCCCGATCAATCTAAAAATCTATCCATAATACTGTACCACATCGCAAACCCCAAAGTCCTAACCTAATCGCTCCCTCATGCCTCTGTGATGGAACCCCCAACCCAACCCTCCGCCTTCGAAGTTGATGTGTGTCCTGTAATAACCGGTATTGGTTCTTTCTTTACCCTTAACCTTCGCGGCCGGCCGGGCACTGCTGGTTCCTCGTGCTTTTACCTTTGCTTGACGTCGACTGAGGTGGTCAAGTTCCTCCTCCCGTCCCGTCCCGCCCTCCCGTCTTCGCGCCTCCTGCATGCAAGCTCCCGCCTCCAACACTCCAAACTCCACACTCAACACTCAACATCACCCGCGTGCGCGCTGCCTCAGCCGTGCACAGACGCACAGGTGATGCACAGACGTGCCGCCTCAGCCTCCACCTCAACGTCAGCTCACGCAACTCCTGCAACTGGACATCCGCCGCCGCCGCCGCCGCCGCCTCAGATCTTCGACGAAACAACCACCAAAGCGCTCCTCGCGTACGCGGAGTCGAGACAACGCGGGTCCAAGGCGCGGCGTCTCCTCGAGACGTTCGTGTGGATCGCCGTTGCGGGAGCAGCCGCTTGGTTCGGAGACGGGCGCAGAAACGCTCTGGCCTTGCACTGGGAGCCTGATGCGCGCGTCGACGACACGACGCTCGTCGGATTCTACGCAATCATCGCACTCCAGGCGGCGATCATGTTGTACCTTGCTGTGACCGCGCCGAACGAAAACTGGAACGAGACGCACCCAAGCGCGTGCGCCGCTGGCGCGTTTCTCCTGCTTGCAGGTTGGGCGACGTGGTGCGGAGCCTTCTGGGGCGTGTTCGGATATGCCGCGCCGTTCGTCGCGCTCGTGTACTTCTCAGGCGTCGTGCACGTGCTTTGGTTGTTCCCGTTCAACACTCGCCGTGCAAACAACAGCAACAGCAACAGCAACAGCAGCAGCAACAACAACAACAACAACATGTAATATTATTTATCTTGGCGCACGATTCACACTTGTTACTTTTTACTTCCGTCGTCAACCAGACGCCGCCACCGACAACATACTCTCGTGCATTTCACTGCTTTCCCCTCTTTGCAGAAGGTACTGCTCGGTGGGATCCGCATGCAAGTCCGCGAGGCGTGCCGACTCGTGACCGCCCGCAAACGTCATCCACTTGGGAACGCCGTTCGCCGCCGCCGCGCGCTCCTCCGGAGGAATGCGATTCACGTTCGCATTGCGGTAGATGGGACCGTTGCCGCGCGCGTTGTGCACCTTGTTCTTCATGCGATCCGCGCGATCCTGCGCGCGCGATGCAGCGCTCGTCGCATCGCGAAGGTGCTTCTTGTAGTGAATCGCGTGAATCACAAGAAGCCCAATCTGAACCACGCCAAGCACTACCATCGATGCAAGGCTTGCTTGGAACATGCGAAACTTCGTGTGTAAGGACCTGCACAGTGCACTGGCCTCATGCGTGCGAGAAGGGCTCACGCAAATGCCCGCGGCACTTTTTTCATCCTCAACCTCCACGGGTGTGGGTGCGTAGAAGAAATTGTTCAGATCATGGTGGCGGTGCAACGAAATGAACAACACATATCCAATCAGGATTAGCGAGACGGTCGAGAGGCGATTAAGCAGGCCTAGGCACCATGTCAGCAAACGTCCGCACTTGCGTCCCCAGGATGCTAGCCACAGCGAACCATTCGCCGAGGAGAAAGCTTGAGGAGGTGGGCGCTGGTGTCCGGCAGCCGCCGCGGCGACGATGCGAGCCGAAGACTCCGCCTCCACGCCAGCAGCAGCTGAAGATGGTGGCGGCGCTTCGCTGCTGTCTTCCACGAAGACACTGTAGTAGCTAGCCGTCACGTCGACCACCTCTCGAGCAGTCTGCACTGGCTGATTTTCTGGCACTGCTAATCCGACGCAAGCACGAATCGCATTCCAGGTGCCCGAAAAAGTTCCCACGCCCAGGTACGATGCCGCCTTACGCAAGCTTCTCGTCTCGTTCACCCACTGCTCCAGCTCGGCGGCAGCGTGTGGGCTGAGGTACATGAACGAGCTTATGGCTGCAAGAATAGGTGCAAGTATGACAAAGGGCAGACCATCGCGTCCAAATGCAATGTTCGATCCGCCGAATAAAGGCGGAGGCGTACGATTGCCGGAGGCTCCTCCTCCTGTGGTGATGATACCCTTACCACCACCGCCGCTGCCGTCTGCCCTCATCGTCACCCCTCCTCCTACCATCGTCATGATCATCGCGAAGACCGTATGATGATGACGATGACGTTGGTTGTTATGATAGTAAAGGTCTTCGCACGCCAACTCGTACTGATCAGACAGAAGGAGAGAAAGCCACGCTAAGATCACCATGACGATGAATACGACAAAATTGCAGGCAACGTACCACTGACGCTCGGCGTGCAAGTCACGGTCGAGATCCTCCTCCAAGGCTGTGGCGATTCCCTCCAACTCCAAAGCCAGGTCGCGAAATCGTGGGCGCATGCGTGGATCGGGGTCCCAGCAGCGCCGGATGAGGCGGCGTAGAGCAAGTGGCGTGTGGTGAAAGCGAGGGCGGTATCCAAGCGCCGCCGCGGCTGCAATGGACTCCGTGTCGTGATACTCGTCCAGGAATGGAGGATGGCCCTCGAAAAGTTCGAAGAGGATCATCGAGTAAGAGTAAACATCCACCTATTTGTTTGTATTGAAGGTTGGTGGTAAGTTTGGTGTTGTTGACTTGTTGTTGTGACGACGAAATGACGAATCTATTTCTATCACGTACCTTGGAACTGTATCGTGCCTCATGTCGGTACAATTCTGGTGCCATGTAAAGGTAGGTGCCCACCTCATACGCCTCCTCCGCTGCCATAATCCCCTCAGACACTGGCTTGATATCAGCGATGACGAGCGTATGCTTCCTTTCCAGCGGCGTTTTCGTTGGTGGTAGTGCGTCGTCGTTGTCTCCGTCGTCGAAGCCCCTTCCTTCGTTGAGCCACCACCTCGCGCTGTCGCCTCCGTGGAAGGTATGATCGTCGTCTGGATCATAATCGTACTCTCGCACCGTGCTCGGAGCACTGAATCCGCCACCAAACTCTTCGTGGATGTTGTCAAGGCGATTACGCACACCTGGGCGCCGATCCCTTTCCATCAGGGCACGCATACGAACTTCTGCCATTGCCGCCGTGTCGATGTAATCATATGAAGATGCCGACGTCGATGGTGCAGCACTGCCGATGATTGCAGCAGCACCCTGCGTTTCCAAGCTATGTCGTTTGAGCGTCAAGAGGCCATGCGCACTTGACATGCGTCCTGGTCGTGTGACGGGCTTGATTGGCTTACCGAATTTCATGCGGCTGGTCTTCTCCTCCTCTTTCTTCTTCTTTGCCTTCTTCGACTTCTTTTCCTGCTCCACTTCTTCATCCTCCTCCTCGTCGTCGTCGTCGTCATCATCATCAGCCATGGCGGCGAGTCCAAGCTCCACCAAGTCGACATGACTCGCCCCGGCGAGCGTTTTGTTCGGTGCTCGTGCAAAAGCGCTCAACGTTGTCGCAGGGTATTTGTCATCATCGGCACCTGCGGCCACCGCAACCTGTGGTTGCAGCGCCACCGCAACCTTTGAAAGGCCAAAGTCTGTGATCTTCACGTTCCCGTTCAAGTCGAGTAGGAGATTTTCTGGTTTCAAGTCGCGATGTATAATCGCCTCGGGTCTTCTACCGTGCAGGTAAGCCATGCCACGTGCGGTGTCAAGTGCATATTTGACAGCTTCACGCACGCTCATGCGCGCCGATCGCGGGGTGTACAGCACTCCACCTCCCCCGCCACCAGCTCTGTCACCGTCACTATCTGACGGAATCATCGCCTCATACGCACGTCGAAACATATTCCAAAGTCCAATGCCCGCATGCCGTGCTCGCATCTTCTCAGCCGCCACTTCGCTGAGTTCCTCGAGCAGATCTGCGACCGTGCCACCCGGCAGAGCTTCACAGACGATCATCGGGTTGTCAGCTGGCCCAACATTTGTCACCGCTCCTAGGAATGCGACAATGTTCGGGTGACGCAGTGAGCACATTAGGCCAAGTTCTCCCCAGAATATGCCCATGGCATCCTCCTCATTGACGAGCGACCTTCGAATGGTTTTCACCGCCACCTGGGTGCCACGCCACCACGCGAGGTTGACATTCCCGAACGAGCCTTGGCCGAGGCATGGTCCAAGCCTGAGTTCCGACGGGTCGATTTCCCACTGCGCTTCCACGAGCATGTGCATGGCATGTTGTCGACTCCACTCGTCGAGCGAAAGCAGCACGCCTCCCTCGCCGCTGATTTTCGCACCCGCGTCGTTGAGTAGCGCGGTGATTTCTGGCTTGCGATTCCTGACTGCATCCTGCAGCGGCGTCGCACCCCACAGGTCGCGTGCGTTGAGCGACACCTTTTCGACCCGAATCAGGAACTCGACGATGTCGTACGCGCCGTGCGCGCTGGCTGCATGCAGGGGCGTCCTTCCATCGAGCGCGCTTGCGTCTCCTGCGTGCACGCCGAGCTTCGCCGCGGCGTTCGCGAGGATGGACTTGAGTTCTCGTACGTCGTTGGACGCCGCCGCCATCTGCATGCGCGTGACAATCATTTCGCGCGACCGCGGCGTCGACGGTGCTGCGCCTCCCTCCTCCTCCGTGTGATGCTGATGGTGGTGCCGTCGTCGGCGATCCCCGCCGGCGGACTCCTCGGATTCTTCGTAAGCGGCAGAGGAGTCGCCGCTATCATCATCTCTGGTGGTGGACCCCGAGTTTGACGGACTACTTGACGCTGCTGCTGCCCCTTTCGTCTTCTTCTTCCTCAAGTTTGTGAATACGGATGAAGGAGGCATGAATGAAAACTGAAAACTGAAAGAATGAACTGGACGACGACGTCCAGTCCGAGTGATCAATGATGATGATGAGAGCAATGAATGAGGCAGGCAAGCAAGCAGGACTGATACAGTACAGCGACGACACGCAAGAGTGAAAGCAGGCAGGCGACAGAAAGCAGACAGAAAGCAGGCGTGCGACACGGAGGACGGAGGAAATGAGTCACACACTCGAGCGAGAAAAGGAAAAAAGGTACCGAACAATTGTAACAACACCCTTGGAAACGAAACAACGCGTCACGGAGGAGAGAATATGAAGAAGAAGAGCGATCTGTGGGCGCGATCGGATATTCGGGGTTCGGCATGCCTCCAACCCCCAAACCTAACCCCCAATTATTCCGTCGTTGGATTGGACCCTCACCCGCCGCCGTCCCCTTCCCTTCCCTTCCCTTCCCTTCCCTGCTGTCTTTCTCAAACCATGTCCGCCCACGCGCCGTCGCGGGCCCGCATCGGCCTCCACGGGGGCGCGCCGAGGAACTTGAGCAGGCTTGGCTGGAGAGGTGCGCGCAACTTGGCAGCAGTTGGTTCCAGGCGCGTCGCGGCGACGGAGAGCGAACCGTCGGCGGAGGCGTTGCACGTCGCGCTGAACCGCGCCATCGTCGCGCAAGGCGACGCGACCACCTTGCTGGAATTCGCAGTCGCGCAGGAGGACGCACTCAACGCAGTCAACGTGAGCACGGCCATCACGCACTACGCCAAGCGCACGCTTTCCAGAAGGAGAAGTCGAAGGGGTTCGCAGACCGCCAAACGAGATGCGCGTAACCTGGCCGTGCTCGCGAACCACTTTGGCAGAATGGCGTCTAGCGCACGCGACGAAGTCAGCGCGCAGAGCATTGTGAACGTCGCTTGGGCACAGGCCAAACTGCCAAAACTCTTCGAGGATACTGCAGTCGTTGCGAAAGGCGGGCCCAAAGCAATGCCCCTTCCCGTCGCCGCAAACTACGTCGCACGTAGGGCGGCTGACGTTGCCGTCGCACGCAAGCCTCACGACCGAAGGATGGCTAGAGGACTCCTTCTGTTTGACGCGAACGAGGCGGCAAACCTCATGTGGAGTCTGTACGAGGGAACACGCATGTCGCAGCTATCAAGTCGAGAGGCGCTGGCGGCGCACGACGCGCTCGTCGGCGCGTTGCTAAGCCTGCTCGACGAAGAGCGCACAAGTCAAGCGCCGCCGAGCATTGCGGATGTGCGCATGTGCTCAACCGCGCTGAACGTGCTCGTCTCTTGGCGTGCTCGAGGCGCGTGGTCTCAAAAGGAGACGCAGCTGGCAAGTGCCGTCTGTGAGCACGTCGTGCGCGTGTGCGATTTCGTCAGAAAGCCTCTCGTACTCGATCACGCGAGCACGCTCGTCGTGAGTCTCGCGGACATTGCGCCGTATCTGTCGGGAGAAACGAAGCACACCGCGAACGAGGCACTCTGCGCGAGTCTGCGAACGACGACAAGAGCAATGCGAAATCACGGCGTCGAGAGGAAAAATGAGGCGGTGACGTGCAAGAGCCTCGCGCAGCTAGCTTTTGCCGTGGCACGGCGGCTGCAGACGGCAGAGTCGAACGGCGAACCTGCGGATGTGCTGCAGGACGAAGCGCGTGGCATGCTTGCGTCAGTGTGCCTTCTTGGCGCGGAGAAGATACGCCCTTCGCCTCGCCTCGCCGCGAGCATCCTGTGGTGCTGCGGCCGTGCGCGTGCACCGCCAACGGCGCGGCAGGGGCGCACGCTCGTGGACGTGCTCAAGAGAGCGTGCACGATTCCCCCCACCGCCGCCGACTCGCCTCCGCCGAAGTTGCGAATAGCATTCCTGGACATCACCATGGCTCTCGTCGGACTCTCTGAGCTTGGATGGTATTCGAATTCTCACGCCTCCTCGCTCGACGCCGCCGCCGTGCTGCTGCTAGAGAGCGGCAGCGGTGCGGGAAGAACTCACTCATCCGCAATGTGCTCCGCGTGTCACGCGCTCGCACGAGTGGGTCATACCACCGCGAATCTACCGCGCGCTACCCTCGAGCACCTCGCCGCGACAGCTGCAGAGTCGAACGTGCCAGACGCCGCGGCGGTGGCCCAGCTCGCTTGGAGCCTGGCGATATGTGGTGGCGCATCAGACGTGCCACCGGAGGCGCTCGCGTGGCTTCGCGAACGAATTTCGGAGCATGCGGATGGCGCATTCAGCCGCAGCGAGCTTGCAATGGTCTACCAGCTCGACCTAACGCTTCGCCTCGACACCTCAGCACGAGTGGCACCCGGCGTGGCGGCGGCGGCGGCGCTCGCGCCGACGGCTAGCACGCTCGAGAGCCTGTGGTACGATGGCCGGGCGCGTTATGCCGCCTACTGTGCGTGGGCGAGGGTCGGCGGTGGCGACGGCGACGGCGACGGCGACCGGGCAGACGGGGCGGGGTACCTGCACTTTTCGCGCCTGCATTCGAATGTGATTGACACGCTGCGCCGCATCTGCGCGCCCACCAAAGGCAAGCTGTCGAGCGCGCGCGTCGTGCACGAGTTTGCAGCACCCGGCGGCGCCACGGTGGATTGCGGTGGCATTGGTGCTCGTTCGCTCGTTCGTGAGGAGCGCTTTGCGATGGGCGATGCGCGCTTCGAGGTCAGCACGGGATTCGCCATCGACGTTGCGTTGCTGCCCACGCCCGACGCTACACGGCTGTCGTACTTGCGTTGGCGCCAATGCGAGGCTGCTGGCAGCGCGAAGGAGGAATGCGACACGGCGGCGCAAGATGACGACGCCACCGCGCCGTGGCTTCCGCGCAAGCCGTGGGACCTTAAGCCTCTTGCTATCGAGGTGGATGGTCCGCATCACTATTTCGTTTGCCCATGGCAAGGCGATGGCGAGGTGTTGCCTCATCCCGGAGGTGCTACGCAGCTGAAGCACCGTCTCCTCGAGCGGAGTGGATGGACATTCGAGAGCGTGCCATACTACGAGTGGGATGTGCTGTCCTCGAATGACGAACGCCGCGCCTACCTAGCTGACAAGATTCGCGCGGCGTGTGACGATGCGTGGATGCTGAATTCCATTTGTCGCGACGAGCTGTCAAGTCTCGAGGATGACGAGCAGCAGCGGCAGGATGCAGCTGCGAAGGCGGCGGCGGAAGAGAGGAGAGCGGAGAGCACGTCAGCAGCCCCGTCTGCTGCCGCGGCACTTGCGCTTGCATCCGCCAAGCGTCGTGGCGGTGTGCGCCGCGAGCTTCTCAGAAAGGTGGCGTTGGAACGTGCCGCCAAGAAAAACGGCGAGGAGACCTGAAAAAAAGATTATAGTAACTACAACATGTATATCTAGTAAAGTGAATGGTGAAAGTGAATGGTGTGAAAGGACGACAGCTGGACAGAGTAAAGTACACTTCATTACTGTACGATCGCTATGCTCCGAGAAGCCGCGAAGATTCGTTGTCATCCTCGTCGTCGTCCTCCTCCTCACCGTCAACCTTGACGTCACCAAGCTCCGTGCTTGGCGCGTCCACTGCGGCTGAGGCGCACATCCCTTCCACAGCCTTGCGTGCCTCCTTGTCCCAATCTGTTCGCGCGACAAGAGTACCCAAGCTGATCGCCTGCGTATTGCATCCAACGGCGATGCCAATCCAAAGTCCCAGAATACCAAAGTGACCGCCAAATGCTAGTGTGGCACCAAGGGGTATGCCAATCACATAATAGCAGACGACATTGATGGCACTTCCCGCATCCTGCCTTCCACATCCTCGAATGATGCCAGAGAGCACCCCTTGAAAGCAGTCGCCAATGGTCGCCAGGCCAACCACGGGCAAAATGCGGCTGACATGCTCGAGAACCTCCGAGTCAGACGATCCAGACGAGAAGACGGAAGCCCAGTTGCGTCCATATCGCATGAGAAGTGGAAAAACGAAGAGCTGGTAGCACGCAGTTATCGCCAATGTGACTTTTGCACGAAAGTAAGCAAGCGAAGCATCTCCTTCGCCGAGCGCATTTCCCACCCTTGACGAGCTTGTCGAGCTGAGTCCAAGCGCGGCTGTGAAGAGCGCCGCGACCGTGCTAAAGCAGATTGCGGATGCCGCTGTTGTCTCACCACCTTCAGAGTTGGGAAGCAAGCCGCTGAGAAGGATTTGCACCTCGAATGCCCACCATTCAACGATAATCATTAACATTGAGAAGAATGCAATCTTCACAAAATTGCATAGCTCCCGCAGGTCGAGCGCGGCTTTCGTAAATCCGCCCCACCGTCGTTCTGTCTCGTCTGGTCTTCTTGACTCACACACGATGACGTACGCGGCAAGGGCGAGAGCGCCTACCCAGCTGGTTATGTTCGAAGCCATGGCGGCACCTTTGTAGCCCATGGCACTTGGCTTGGCGAGAACGTAGAGAAGTGCAAGCTGGATAGCAAAAAGCGGCATGCTAAGTACGAGCAGAGGCGTGAAGTCCCCTTGTGCCTGGAGAAATCGCTGAATGGAGTTGCTGATGGCTTGACCCCACACAGCAGGCATCAGCCAGACGAGGTAGATTCCAGCCAACTCGCTAACCTTCGCAGGCTGTCCAAGGGCCAAGAATATGCGAGGACCCAGGAGCCAAAAGGTTGAGACAAGCACCATGATGGCAAAGCACGTGACGAAGGATCGCTGGAGATGGACACCGCAATCTGCGTACCTCTTTGCGCCGTTCGACTGGCTGACCAGCGTCTCCAGGGCGAACGACACGCCAATCACGAGCGACAGGCCGCTGACGTTGCTGAAGGAGATTGCCAGCGAGGCCCCCGCTAGCTCGAGGTCTCCAAGCTGCCCCACCGCCGCCATGGACGCGAGGTTGAGCGCGAACTGCGAGACGTTGAAGAGCAGGAGCGGCAGCGCGCCCGCGAGCTGCGCGCCGATTTCCTGCGGCCATGCCGTCATGTATGTGTGGCTGAGAAGTGGCTGAGAGGGGGACGTTGTCTGTCTGGTAGGGAGAGCTAGGGAGCGTGCCTTCCGTTTAGGGGTTCCGTTTAGGGGTTCCGCGCCCTCCCATGAGCATCGTGGGAGTGGGGGGAGCGTGTCACGGTCTTAAGGCGTTTGTTTACTCGGTAGGTTGCCCTCACCACGTGTCGTCGGGATGGCTGTCGTAGTACATGCGTAACGTCTGCAACCGCTTCAGAGCACCCCACGCTCTGCTCGCCATCTTCGTCCTGTCCTCCGCGATCTCGACGTCAGTCGCGACGATGCCGTTCTTCAGCTTCAGGTCAGCGAAGGCGGTGCCGGACTCTTTCGCCGTCACAAATTCTTGCAAGTTGCCCAGCGTCTGCGCACAGATGGAGCTGATCGCCTCGCGCGTCAAAAAGCCCTGGTGCCCAGTCACCAGCACATTTGGGTAGTTGACGAGACGCGTGAACACGTCGTCTTCGAGGATCTCGCCCGTGTGGTCGTTGAAGAAAATGTCCGACTCGTTCTCGTATACGTCGAGGCCCAGCGCACCAATCTTGCCGCTCTTGATAGCCTCGAGTGCCGCGGACGTCTCCAACAGCGCGCCGCGGCTCGTGTTGATGATCATCACACCGTCCTTCATCACCGAAATAGTCTCTCGGTTGATGCAGTACTTCGTGCCCTTGGTGAGGGGAGCGTGGAGCGAGATTATGTCCGACACCTTGCAAAGCTCCTCGATGCTCATGTACTCGACACCCTTCTCCACGAGCTCCGGGCGTGCGCTTCGGCTCTGCGCCACAACCTTGCATCCAAATCCAAGGTAGATGTTCGCGGCGGCGATGCCAATCTTGCCCGTCCCAACGATGCCCACCGTCTTTCCACGCATGTCGAAGCCAAGCAAGCCAACCAAGCTGAAGTTTAAGTCGCGGTTGCGCGTGTACGCGCGGTGAATCTTGCGGTTTAGCGACATAGCCAGCGCGACGCTGTGCTCCGCCACGGCGTACGGCGAGTATTCGGGCACGCGCACGACGGCGATTTCACACCGCCCCGCGGCGGCCAGGTCGACGTTGTTGAAGCCGGCACAGCGCATGAGGATGATTCGAACTGAAGTGTTGTTGCGCAGGAACTGTATTGTCTCGGTGCCGACGTCGTCGTTGACGAAAGCGCACACGGCGGTTGCCTCCTTTGCAAACGACGCGGTGCGAACATTCAGCGGGGCCTCGATGAGGTCGAGCACCACGTTGATGCCTTTTTGCTTGAACTCTGCCGCCGTATTTTCGAAGAGCTCCACCTCGTATTCTCTGCTCGAGTACACGACGACGCGGACCACGTCGCCCGTGACTGGCACCGGCGTGGCTTCTGCAGGCGCTTCCTCGGCTGCGGGGGCGGGCGCCTCCGGTGCAGCCTCCGGTGCAGCCTCGGGTGCCGGTGCATCCTCCGCCTGCTCGCTCACCGCGGCTCCTCGTTTGTGCTCCGCCGAGAGCTGTGTGTGCATGGCACGCAGCGTGGTCGCATTCGTGCGACTAGGTGGCAGGCCACCGTCGGAAGCTTTCGACGCGCCGCACCCCATGAAGACGAGAGCTGCAAGGTGGCCACAGTCCGACGGGAGGGAGGGAAAGGAGAGGAGAGGGCTACCACTACACCGGTCGGGGTGACACTCGTGCACTGCAAGGTGTGAAACTAGTCTAATAAGGTGGATCGCGAAGACACATCCCCGCGGTGATGCAAGGTCTGTTCACGCATCATCACCCTTTTTGTTCTAACGGGGCATCTGACCACCTCCTGACCGGTCAGAGACAGGCTGGCGGTTTACGGGACTATCGTGTGACCGAAGTGTCACAAACCTGCGGGATGCAAGTCGCAACCGGAGACCTCACTACGCCAACGAAAGCGCCCTGATAAATAAAGTGATACAACCTTCGAAATCACATGCGCCATGTACAAAAACGCGCAGTGAATGGCACCTGTGAAAGGCCTGAATGGTGAAAGTGAATGGTGTGAATGGACGACCGCTGGACAGAGTCAAGTACATACACTTTATTACTGAATGAGGAGGGATCTCAGGACAATCATGATCGCTGCTCGACGATCGGCTTGATCTTCAGCAGCCGGCACCAGAAGAGAGGCCCAAAGCCGTCGCAACGATCGGGAAGCGCGATACGGCCGCCGCACGGCGTCGTCTCGCATCGCGACGCCATCCAGGCGCACACCTGCTCGCGTGTTGCCACCTCGGGCAGATCTTTGTCGAGGGTGCCCGCCGCGCCGAGTCCCGCATCCTCGCAAACCTCCACCTCGCCGTCTGTGGCGCAGCGCATTAGAACCTTGCGCACGACGGCGTCGTTCTCCGCGGGACTGATGGAGCACGTTGCGTACACGACAACGCCTCCCACGCGCACGGCACGCAGCGCAGCCATGAGCAACTTCACCTGCCTCTCGGCATCGCGACGGCACCGAGCAACGGACCAGTCGACGTGCATCAGACCGCCACCGCCGCCGCCGCGGCTTGCCGCCTGCCGCACGAGGTGTCGTTCACTCGTACATGGCGCGTCGAGTAGAACGCGATGGAAGATGCTAGGCGCCTTGTGTGCCCACTCCGCGCCATCCGTGACGTCGTTGGCCACGCGGATGTTGCGCCACTGGAAGAGACGCGACGGCAGATGCTCCCTGAGCGTTCGCGCGAGCCGCTGGCGTCGTTCCGCGGACGCCTCGGAACAGGTGAGATGCGACTCGCTCGTGAATGGCTGCTTGACTGCAAGAGGTGCCGCCGGCCCGAGCTCGTCGTCAACGACGTCAGATTCATGTGCGACACTCCCACGTGGGCTGCTGCTGACGTCGTCGTCGTCGTCGGAGGCGGCAGCGGTGTCGTTGGCGACGTCCGTCTCAACCCACCGCTGCCACGGGAACATGTCAGTCGCGAGCGCAAGCGCCTTTCCTCCCGGGGCAGAGCACATGTCCAAGACTTTTTCTCCAGGCTGTGCGCCGAGTGCGCACGCGCACACGATGCTCGCGACGTCAAGCACGTACGCGTCGAAGAGCGCTTCCATGATATCCTTTGCGTTCGTGGATGCGGTTTCGATGAGCTGTCTTCTGACGTGCGTTTTTGCAGGCGTTGCCGTCGTTGCCGCGCACACGACTTCGTCGGACCCGTCTTCCGTGTACGGCATGCGCATGGACGCGTGTCTTGGCGGCGCAGCCATGGCGGGTTTCAGCGACGCGTGCCACCTGTCAAATCCGAACACGGTTTCGAAGTACTCGTCGAACGGCGAGGATGTTGGCTCGAGAGCTTCTTTGGGCGTCACTGCCGCCCTGCTGTGCTTCTTCGCGGCATGCTTCTGCGGCATCGGAAAAAGGACGAGAGAAGAATGGCGGCTGGAGACGATGAGAAGCTCACGTTTGGGGGGGGGGGGGGGGGGGGGGGGAAAGGGGTCCCTTCCCCTAGCCTTAGCTAACCCTAACCCTAACCCCTAACTTCGCGAACCCTCTTTCCTTCCCACCCCACGGGTGTCTTTTCGCTCGCAGCGAAAAAAAGAAAGGGCCACGTGGACGGCCGGTGCGGTGCCCACGTGCCATACATCACATCACGTGCGGGATTGATTTGTCACTTGATTGAAGGTAAGCTTAGTTGGTGTTGCCCTCTCGAAATGAATGAATATTGCGGATATTCATTCGGAATACATTTTGGATATTTATGCCGATGTTGTTGGCGACGAAGCAGTTTTGTTCCATCCTTTTGTTCGGTTCCTTCGTCGGCCTCTTGCTGTGCGTGTGCGATGTTAGCGCCGCTGATCGCGTGCTTGGAAATGAGGCGGGGACACCTTTGATGTGCGCAACCAGAACTGTTCACCGAACGCGAAGAACGAATTCGTATTTAAAGTCAACCCCTACGAGGGCGAGTGGGGGCAGTACGAGGTGGAGAACCGCTCAGGCGTCTCGCCGAAGCTTCTCATCAAGAAGGGCGTCACGTACACGTTGCTGCAGAAGGATAAGAACAATTGGATGCACCTTCTTGGCCTCGCGTACTACCCAGACGGCGCGCACGGTTTCGGACCGGAACCCGAAGTGCCCGAACTGGAGGAGCCAACACCGGACGACTGCTCAACCGCGAAATTCGCATGCGATCCTGGGGCGGGCGTAAAGGAGGCGCCGCTGTACGGCATCAACGGCGTGTACGAAAGCATCGATAACTGGAACGAAGGCAAGGTCAGTGGTCTGGACGTGTACGAGCCGCTCTTCCAGCGCCCGCAGGACCAGTGGGTCGAAGCAGGCGGAGACGCCGGATACGGCGTCAAAATAACCATCCCAGCAAACAGCAAGACGAAGACGTTCTTCTACTTTTGTCATATCCACGCGGGTATGAGCGGTTACATGGAAGTAACCGACGCGAACGAGTCCCACAACACGCTCAAGTTGGCTGGCGCCGACGATCTCGGGGATACTTAATATGGAACGCCGAGCGCTGCCTTTGACAACAAGTGCGGCACGTTCGACGTGGACCCGTACCACAGCAAGCAGGACGAGTTCTGCAGCAAGCAGGATTTCCTGTGCGACTGCACCGGCTCCGACTTTAGCAATTGCATGCAAGCTATCAACTGCAAGATGAACTACATGATGCGCGTCAAGGAAGTGGCAGACAACCCGCTCGCAGTCTTCATGCAGCAGATGATTCCGCACCATGAGAACGCCGTGCAGATGTCGCGAATCGCCATGAAGCACGCAACAAAGGCCAAGGGCTACGATTCTGAAGTGGAAGATTTGTTGCGTTCTATCATGGCGACACAAAATCACCAGATTCAGACCATGAAGACGTGGCTCAAGAAGCACGCCAGCGACGATGGGGAGCCCTTGCGAGTTAGGGGTTCGAAGTGCAAGCGTCATGCCAACCCCCAATTCGTAAATGCCCAAGTCCACGGGCTGTCCGGGGGAAATGGTGCGGTTTCCCTACTCTTTGAGGGATCCGTCCTAGGACCAGAAGAGATGAGATAGAAAAAAAAAGGGATGTTACCGAACCGGGGTCCCCGCAATGAAATCTAACCTCATCTTTTTCACCCCTCTGGATATCGCTCCGCTTGCTGCAACGAAAACTGCCCCGCCCCGTCCCCTCGGAGCCCTCCGGCAGCAGCCATTGACTACAGAACAGGCACGATGATGTCGCTCAGCAACAGTGTCAGGAGTGTGCGTGCGCTCAAGGGTACGTCACGTCAAGAAAAGAGCTCTTTTCTTATTTAGCAGTCAACGTCCGCGGAGAAAGAGATATTGAGAGAGTTGTTGTCGTATGGTGCACTTGCTTTCTTGTCTTGGGGTGGTGTAGTTACCCGCACGTGTTTGTGATCAGAAAGGACGTCGCCAAGCTCATGCCTAAGCAAGGCGTGCACCGCTTCCACGACGTTCACCTTTACTGGTGACGATGTTGCCTTGGTTGGCGTGGTCGGGTGGAGATCGGAGGTTCTTCTTGCTTGAAAATACAGGTGGCAACCAGCGCTCACACACAAGCAACACACACACACACACACACACACACACACACACACACACACATATCTATATAGCAACCCCTCGCAACGTGTCGATGCGCGCGACGGACCGCCCTGTGTTCTACCCGGGCCAGACGCCGCCTGCCCACCTGGACGGAAGCATGCCGTGCGACTACGGCTTCGACCCGCTCAGCCTCGGATCGTGGGACAAGGGACTCGCGTGGAACCGTCAGGCGGAGCTGCAGCACTGCCGCTGGGCCATGCTCGGAGTTGTCGGCACGTGCGTGCCGGACCTGCTCGGACTGCCCATGTGGGCTGACGCGGGCAAGGAGTCATACTTCACGGACGCCTTCACGCTCTTCACCTCGCAGCTGCTTTTCATGTCGTGGGCGGAGTACCGCCGCTGGATTGACATCCAGTACCCGGGAAGCGTCAACGAGGACCCCATCTTCGGCAACTACACGGTTGGCGAGAAGGGCGTGGGATACCCCGGCGGCAAGTGGTTTGACCCCATGAACTTCGCAAAGGATGAGAAAAAGTTCCTCGAGCTCCAAAAGAAGGAGATCGCGAACGGCCGTCTCGCCATGGTTGCCATTCTTGGCATTGCAGCGCAGACGTACTACACGGGCAAGGGCCCGCTTGTCTGCCTCGGCGAGCACATCAAAAACGGCGTGAACATCTTCTCGTAAGCATTCATTCGTCGCTGTCTTTTTTTTTTTCAGACGGCGTGAAGTCGTGTGGGATGTTCGTGGGAAAAGGCCATTAACGGCATTTGGAGTTGCAGTTCTTGTTTTTCAAATTGTAACCGCACGCGTCGTGTCGCCTTGACAAGAACAACAAACAAACAAACTACATCAGCAACTCATTTCCCCTTACAGAGAGAAATAGAAAGAAATTTCGAGTGGATTTGATCCCCGAATTCTTGCTTGGCCCCCCGGGTTTCTCAAATTCCGAGGTGCCGTTCAAAACAAAAGAGTCACACAGCAGCTTCCTACCAATCTTCTCGCAAATTTCCATATCACAAAAATAATATGGCTGCCCGCCCGCTGCTGCTGCTGCTGCTGCTGCTGCCGATGCTCTTGTTCTCCACGACTTTCGCCTCTCGTGGTGGAAATAGCAATGGACGAGATGTGCAATCGACCGTGCGCACCGCAGTAGATCTTAGTAGGAGTAGGCGCATGCTGCTGGAGATGAAATCCACGTGGAAAAATATAATGTATGACGACGAGGACGAAGATGGCGACGAATACTACTACAACTACGACGACGACTTACTCGGCGACGACGACGACGACGACGACGACGACGAGCATGGCGAACATGACTACATGCTGAGGAGGAGAAATCTGCTTCAACTCGACAGCACGGAGAATGACGCCATGTGGATTCTGCATTCGGCGCCGACAGGCACACGTCGAACTCAGCAGGGCACCAGTCTCTGGCACCGGATGTTCAGAGGCCTTCTCCGCTTCCTCCCCGCCTCTCGCGTAGATATCGCCGGAATCTCTACTAGTCGTCGACATCTTCAACAAGTTGACGATTACGATTACGACAGCGATTACGATGAAGATGATGATGATGATGAAGACAACGACGACCCGTCGTCGTCTTTCCAGCAACTCATGTCAGGTAATAACGGTGCCGGAAGTTCTTCGTCTACCGAAGATTACGAAGATTACGAAGAATACGATGACGAATATTACGACGACAACAGTGGCGGTAGTAGCAGTAGTGGTAGCCGTGATGCCTCGACCGGGGGGTACGCGCAATACAAGGTGAAAGTGGGCGCAGATGGCCGCATTCTAGGTGGCAGTGGACCAGCCGTAATGCGTGCGCAGCCACCAAAAGATGCAGACGAGGAGAATCCATTTAGCACAGATCGTGAGAGCAGCGGCAACGACAGCGGCAATAATGGCCTGAACATTAAGTATGGACCTCCTCCGCCGTCCTCGTCTGTGACTCCGTCCTCGTCTGTGACTTCGGAGTCGCTTGTTGGGGGTGTGCGATCAGCATTCTCCAAACTCTCAAAGGACCAGCAATCCAGCTTGCTTGCGCTCGTCGCGAGCGGTGGATAGTCTACGATAGGAAGAAGCACCAACTAGACTATGGTAGCTCCAGTTGCCGTGGTGTAAATTCGTTTTCTTTTTTCTTTTTTTTTTGAGATAAACTAGTACTAATAGTAAAAAATCACACAGGAGCAGGAGAAGAGTGTCCGTAACGTCTGTTCACTCATCTCTTCAAAGTGTACTTGCGCATCTGACTTTGGTCTGGAGGACGCAGCCACTCACGCTTCACCTTGGCGGTTGGTGCCGGTAGCCGTAGGGCGCGCTCGAGCCGCTCAGCCATTTTCTCCAGCGCTTCGCCTGCACGGCGGTACGAGTCATCGCCGCAGCGAAGCACCATGTCAACACACGTCGTTGCGTCCGGCGCGTTTGTCGGCGAGTCCCACACGCACACCTCCACAGGCGGCAGCGGCGCCTTGGCCGCCGCCGCGGCGGCAGCTCCCGTCGCAGCCGCGTCCAGAAGCGGCGCGGCGATGGCATCCGCATCAATGTGGTAGACGGTGCCACGGCGCATGAACGACGCGGCTGGATGGAGTCCGAGCGCGACGAGAGCCTGCGCGGCGTTGTTCGGCAGGTGCGAAACCGTGTTCGCCCGGGTGTCCGCTGGAATCACGGGCTCTGTGGCGTCGACCCACGTCCGCGCGTCGTTGTAGACGGCGCACGGCCACGTTTTGGGGAACGCCTTGAGCTGCGGGTTCACCTCGAGTCCGTGCAGCACAGTCCACTCGGTGGCGTTCTCGTGCACGGGCACGTCCTCGCGCGTGAGCCGCACGCGCGTTCGCAGGATCACGGGCTGCGCCGCCGCCGCCGCCGTCGTTCCTCGCGCGTACGTGTACCCTCGCTCGTACCACCGCACGCCTGCGCCCCCCGCGGCTCGCAGCAGGTGGCACAGTGTGTCCGCCGTTGCGTTCGGCAGCGCGGGTGCGACGCACCGCAGCTCGAGCTTGGACGCGGACGACCCACCACCTGGCGCGTCCGCGGTGGGGGTCATGATGGCCAAGAGGCAAGTGCGAGGGAAGAAGAGAAGAGGGGGGGAAGGAAGGAGGGGAGGGGAAGGGCCTCTGGTTAGGGTTTGGGCTAGGGCTAGGGTTAGGGTCCTCCAGTCTTTCGTTCTCGCTCTTTCCCGCAGCCTCCGCCGAGCCTCTCTCTCTCTCTCTCTCTCTCTCTCTCTCGCTTGCGTCTCTGCCGATGCCGCCCCGCCACGTGCTCGTGCTGCTCGGCCTGTGCGCCTGCGCCTCCACCTCACTCGCTTTCACGCCCCAGTACGACGAGGTGGCGCAGGCGGCGCGCGTAACCGCCCAGGCGCAGGCGGCAGCGGCGCAGATGAGCGGAGAGGAAGCTCACAGAGCGCGCCTTGGGGATTTCGAGTTCGAGGGGGATGAATGGACCACATACCGAGAAGGCAAGGAGGGCCTGCGCTATTACCACAACAAGAGGACGGGAGAGACCCAGTGGAACGATCCAAGGGTACCCGATAATGGAGTGGATGCGAACATGCACGACTACCTTAACAGAGTAAGGCAAGATAAACTACTGGAGAGGGAGCTGGAATCTAATAAGGCTCTGGCAAAACCGCCAAAAGCTTCGTTGGCAAGCCAGCTCACGATCGTGTTTCTTCCGTTCCTGCTCTTCTTCGGAGCCATTGGTGGGCGCGTCTACTATCTCCAACGCTACTATCCAGAAATGCTGTGGCCGAGCAAAAGGCGGAAAGAACGGAAGAAGGGATGGGGGACCAGCAAGTACAAAACTGGCGGTAAGATGAGCCAGGATGGCAAGGGCGGGAGGTCGGCGAACTCATAGGCGACCCCCCACCCCCTCCCTGCTCGCGGCGACGGAAGCGAACGTCCGCCTCGCGCACTGTGTACAGAACCAGCTACGGTTGAAAACCTCTTAAAAACGAAATTAAGAAAAATATCTTTATTTATTTATCGCTTTTTTAATACATACTTCCGATCTAGGTGGTAACGTTTGAAACGTCAACTGTGGTTCAGCCGCCGTTTCTCCTCGAGTACCTCAAGTCACGTTGTCGACTCATGCGTCGTCGCCAGTGGCCGAGGGAGCCTTGAGCTTTCGCAAGCCATTCAGCTTTGCGGCGAGCGGGTCGGCACCCTGCAGGTACGTAAGCACGGGCGCGGACGCAACCTTAGACAGGGCAGCTGGTGCTGGTGCGGCTGCACGCCACGATGGCAAGCACGTTGGATGCGCCTCCTCGCTCGAACGCACATCGCCTTGCGCTTTGGCACTCGTTGTCGCACCGCCGTGCAGCGCATCCTCCTCGCCTCGCTCGAAGGCCGACAGGGCTGTGTGCACATCCTCGCCTCGAAGCACACTTCGCAAAATCGCATTCTCACGCTCCAACCGGTCGCGCTTCTCGGCACCGCGTCGCAGCGTAGCCTCCGCCTCCACCAGTCGCGTCGACGCCGCTCCCAGCATCATGGAGTCCTGCATAAGCTGCTCACGCTCCTTGGCAAGCCTCATCTCGCGTCGGCTCGACGACTCGAGCATGCTCTGCAGCTGTTCAAGGCTCTTCTCCGACTTGACGCGCCTGTACCTCTCCTTCTCCGCCGCCGCCTTGGCAAGGTCCGCGCGGAGCACCGCGTCGGCGCACCTGTGCTCCGCATTAGCAGCAGCGCTGCATGCCGCCTCAAGCTGCTCCTTGAGACTTGCGATGAGAGCGCGGTCGTCCAGCTGTATCTCCATCATCAAGCCGAGAGCTTCGGCCCCCTCCGTCGCGCTGCGTCGATGGCCAGGTTTGCCCTGTGGCCGGATGTTGCCGTCGCCCGTCGGCGACGGGAGGCAAGCGTCATCGCGCGCGCCGGGCCGCGGAGGGTGCGGGTGCAAGATCACGGGTGGCGGTGGCACCGCGAGCGACGGCGGCGCGGGTCGGCGGGGAGTGCTTGTGTTGGAGTAGCTCTGTGCGTGTGCCTGATACCGAGCTTGTGTCTGTGCGTTGGACGGCGTTCCGAGCCCGACGACATCCGTCAGCCAGCCAAGCAGGCTACTTCCCCACGCGCTGGACGGCGTGGATGCCGCGGATGACAGTGCGAGCACCGACGAGGGACTGTCTCCTCGTGCTGCACTAGCCACCTTTCCTTGCGTGCTTGTGGTGGTGTTGGCGGACATGACGACCTTGAGCGAACGGTGCGGTGAGATCTCTCGCTCTCTTGTGTGCGGCAGGGCAGGGCGTGGGGTCGCGCGGGGCCGTTCAACTAAAAAGTACTGTATGTGCAGGAGTGTGAGGGTGGGGCTGTCCTGTTGCGTTGCATGAATGCATGATGTTCGCAAAAGCGAAAACGAAAACGCTTGAACGGGAAGCTCTTCCTTCGACAACTGGCGCCCTGCAACGAAGCCATCGACAGTTCTTTTCCCGGGTTCGGAAGGGGCGTTGGTCGATCGCGGGGCCCACCAGCCGTGCGATGCAAAGCTGTCATAAGGTATGCGATCGAAACTAAGGGAACTCAGAAGGGGACAGCAGAAGGGGAATGGAAGGTGAACTTTGAAGTGAACTTCCAGAGAAAGATGATGGTCTGAGCGAACTCGTTCAAAGGCGGGTCCGGAAGAGCGAAAAGGAATTGGCGAAGGCGAAGGCGAAGGAATGAAGCGAATTGCACAATGCAGATATCCGGATTTCCCCTCCCCTCAGGCCCTCAAGGTTGAGCCTTGCATTCCGGGAGCGTATCTTCGCAGGAGAGCAGTGGTAGGGTACACCTCCTCCCCTCCCCCTTTCCCCCCTCCCCTTTCCCCTCCGCCACCTCAGACGCCACACCGCAAAAAGAACCATGCCCTCCGAAAACGCTCGACCACCTACCTCGAAGCAGCGGCCGTCCGGGCTGCTCAGGTACGCAGGCGGAGTTGCGCCGACGACAAACGCGACGAACGAAAACAACGACGTTAAGACAGCCTCAGACAACCTGCGCAGGCAGCTCGCGTCGGGAACCGCCGCGCAGCAGGAGGTTCCGCTGATGAGCTCCTCGCAAGCTAGCGCGGCGCAGTCGGCACCCGTGCCGCACGTCCCGCTTCCAGTGCCCGCGGACGTCGTGCAAACCACAAGCGCGGAGGACGTGAGCGCCGCAATCGGGTTCACGTGGCACACCGTGTTTCAGGTGGGACCGAGGCACGCGCCGGACGGACTCGTCGTGACCCAGGCGGCAGGCCGGCGAGGTGCGGAGGCGGGAATGTCGCCGAGGAGCCCGTACGACAGCTGGGTGCGTGTTCTCGTGCCGCTGTCCACCAACCTGAGCTTCCGGCTCGCGTTTCAGGATATCGAAAAGTCCGCTCGCGTCGGACGCATACTCGAGCTTGCGGACGGGCTGGCGGCGGATGCGGGATACCGACACTGCCAGGGTGGGTACGTGCACAGCGAGGACCCGAACCAGCTGTCCGTCGCCACCGCGTCTATTGACAGCCTGAACCTCGCGGGCGCTGGTGGCGACTTTGTCGCAAGCAAGGACCTGCTACTGACTGCCTACGTCACGCGCGTGGGCAAGACGAGTATGGAGGTGGTGTGCGACGTCGAGCAGCCGGATACGGGAATTGTGGCGCACATGTACTTCACCATGGTTAGCCTCGGACGAGGTGGTCGGCCAATCAAGTCACCGCCCGTGCAGGCACCCTCGGACATTGCTGATGGCGCAGCTCTTCGCGCAACGCGACGCGCGGAATCGCGGCAGACGGCTTTCGAGTCCGCCACTCGCAAGTCACCGCCCATCAACACGCTGCAGGATGCGCACAGTCTTTGGCGGCGGCTGCGTCGACGCCGTCCGGCGGGTGCCGACGGTCTCCTGCACGCGCCAATCATGCAAGGCGAGCGCGCTATGGCGAGCAGCCGCCTCGAAACTACACAGTTCGTTTGGCCGAACGAGATGAACGTGCACGGCACGCTCTTCGGCGGAAGCCTCGCGCGAACGGCGGTGGAGGTGGCGTACATGACCACCGCGCAGTACCTTGGCAGCACGGCATGGGCACGCCTCGAGGCTGTGGATGACGTTTTCTTCCTGCAGCCTGTTCCTGCCGGCGCGCTCGTGCAGTACCGCGGGGTGATTATATTCACCGACGGGCCAGACATGGTGGTACGCGTCGAGGTGGGCATGGTGCGGCATGGCGTGCACCCGGCGACGTGGGAGGCGTGCTGTGCCTTCTACACGCACTTCGAGTGGTCGCCGGTGGTGCCACGCGTCGTTCCGCAAGACTATGGCGAGCTCCTCTTGTACCTCGAAGGCTTGCGACGATACCATGCGCATCGCATCACGAAGACGTACCAAGCTAGTAAGTCAACGATGATCACCGACAGCAAGCTGTGATGTTAGCTTAGTTTGATTAGAACCGTAGCATTGAAACACCATTCTTCAAGTTTTGTGTAAAAATAACCACCATTCAAACATTAAAAATGTAGCGCTTGCATTACAAAAGTATAACAACAATGATGATAGGAATGGATCAAGGAAGGAAATTAGCTGATGGTGCCGCAAATGGCTTCCACTCTTTCAATGCCGCACGTTTCTCGTCGTCTCGTCTCAAAATATCTGCATCTGAAAGAACAACTGCGGGTGCCACCATAATTTCTTGCGGCGTTTCGTCGACGTCATCGTCCTCATCGCCGTGAAGAGCGGCAAGCGTCCGCCGCCTAGCGCGCGCATCCTGCAGAGCACTCGCGATCATTTCAGGCGTCATACCCTTATCATCCACGGCATCCACGAGAGGCTCGAGTGCCTGCGGCGTCTCCGCGTCTCCCCCACTCATCATCGCCTCCATGAGCCTTTGCGCGCGTGTGAACGCCTCGTGCGCCATTAGCGCTCGCACAAGCTCGTGGTGCGCGTAGCGGCACGCGTCGTGCAGCGGCGACGCGCCCCCACGTGCGCGCGTGCGCGTGTCCGCGCTTGCCTCGAGCAGCGTCGCCGCGGCGGAAGCGTGGCCGTGTCTACAAGCGTGGTGCAATGGCGTCATGCCAATAATGTCACGCTCGTCAACGTACCTCACGTTGTCCGCGCGCGGCACGGCGATAGCGCCATCAGGTCCTTGATGGGCGCGAACGAATTCGTCAACCACCCGTGCGTGCCCGTTCGCCGCCGCTGCGTGCAGCGGCATGCGTCCGAGATTATCACGCGCGAGTGCGCTAACACCCCTCACCGCGAGGAGCAAGCGCACGCACTCGATTGACCCCACGGCGGCGGCGGCGTGTAGTGGCGTTTCCCCCGCATCGTTCTTCTTTGTTGCGTTCGCGTTGCGTTCGAGGAGCGCCGCGACGACGTGAGCGTGCCCAGCGCCGGCTGCTCTGTGCGTTAGCGTGTCCCCCTTCCTGCGCTCGGGTTCGTCGACGGAGTCCAGCGTTCCGTCGTCAACGCACAGCAGCACGTGCGCGAGGTGCCCCGTCGCCGCGCTCACGAAAGGGGAGGGCGCCATAAAGCCTTTAGGCGTTTCTGCGAATGGGCGGGGCGAGGGGCGGATTATTCGGGGTTCGATTATTCGGGGTTTTATGGCGTTCCCGCCTTAAGGCAAGGCTGATATAGTGATATCCCAGGCAGTACTTCGCTACGAGCCCATGCGCGCGTCACGTGTGCTGAGCAGCGCGCTGCTCGTCGCCACGTGCTTCGCGGTCGCGCACGCAAGCACGACTTCAACCACGACCAAGCTCGCTCTCGACTTCGGTTCTGTCGACATAAGCTTACCAGGAGCCGGCGCGCCGAACACAACCTTGCCGGCGATGCCAGGTTCAGGGGGAGACGTGCCCGCCGTTAATCCAAAGCCAGTGGTGAAACTCCTGTACCGCTGGAACATAACCAGTGTCGACCTCGAGGTGACTGGACTCAAGGAGAGCAACTTTGTCGCCGAGGCCTTCACGATGGCCATGTCTCGCTCGTTGCCAAACTATGCCGTGCGCAACGCAACGGCGACTGACACAAACAAAGGGGCAAGACTGCGATTCGCCGTTACCGAGCTTGTCGATGGCAAGGCTGTGAAAGAACTCCTGGGGACGAAGAGCGAGTTGGATGCGAAAACGGCAGAGCTTAACAAGGTGCTCACCTCGAAGATGATTGCCGACGCTCTCTCAAGCTTAGGTGTGAAGATCGAGACGGAAAAGCTCACCATTTATCGTGGAAACCCGTTCACATCTGCGACGACGCTTGTGCAACCCAAGGTGGTGTTTGAGGGGAATACTACGAGCAGCACCGCGAGGAACTCTCCTGGAATGGTCGCTTTTCTTTCCGTGACGGCCGCTGGAGCTCTTTTGCTGTAGTCAACTTTATTCACCTTCATATATATTTAGTCTACCAGTGTTTGGTTGGTACGTGCATGTTTACAAATAGCGCGATGGCCGTCATCGTCGGCGTTCACGCCTCCTCGTTCATCGCCTCCTGCTGCTGCTCCTGCTGCAGCTGTTGTTGTTGAGCAAGGTACGCTTCAAACGTCGTCGTCGGTGGAACAAGGTCGCTCAAAAAAGCAAACTCACCCTGATCTTCGTCATCCACCGCCGCAGCTACGGACCAGTTGAGTGAGTGAGGGCGTGTGAGTGTGTGTGTATGTGGAAGTGGCCGTGTTAGTTGGGAATGGCAACACCAAATTCAAAATGTAGACACGACGAGAGTCATGCGACGTACCGACCGCGTCGTATCCAATGGTCTCGCCGTCCGACTTCTTCACTGATGCCGCAGCGAGTTTCTCCACGAACAGCTCAGACGCCTTGTGTATCAAGTGAAGCGCGTCTGCGCCCATCTTGTTCTCGCCCGTCTCGCCGGCGATCAGGCGCTTGATGGCTGCGAGCGGTATGAGCGTAGCTGAGTCTGAGGAGCCCGCGGCAGGTGGTGGTGGTCGTGCAGGGGGCGCAGGTGCCATCGCGGGAACGAGCGGGGGCGCCAGGAAGGCCTTGATGGCGTTCGGAGGCAGCGGGAGGCCGGGGGTGGGCGGCGACGCCATGGCACGACGTCGGCGAGGAGACGACCGGGTTTGGCGGGAAGGGATGGAAGACTGAAGGGAAGGGAAGGAGGGAGGGCAGACCGGGGAGGGAAAACCGAACCCAAACCCTAATCCGAACCCTAACCCTAACCCTAACCCTAACCCTATCCTACACCTGATCTCACGTCACATGTGACAGCCTGGCACTTCAACATGCACTCGACGCGATGCCATACGATAAACAAAAGTAAAAGAAAACTACATCGAAACACAAACTATTCCTGGGTTGGAATGATAGACCTCGAACTCATCACACATCACGCTCATCTTGCCAAGTGAAAACACAACGAACGCATGGCACCAAAAAGACAAATCAACCAATCGTGCTCGTGGGCGCCTGCCACTTCTCGGCGTACGATCCCTCGGGAATCAGGCCCAGCGCCTCATCCACGCCGTCGGCAAACTTCTCCTCGGAAATGCCGGTGTGAGTGTGCACAATCCGGTCTCCGTCCTTGAAGATGAAGAATGTTGGCGTCGACCGAATCTTCAGCCGATCTCTTGCCAAATGCACCGTGCTCCCATTCTCGTTGGCGTACACACGCACGCAGCGAGCGACGCGCTCGTTGTCCGCCGCCCACTTCTCGAAGAAGGGCAGGAACTTCTTGCAAGGCTTGCACGTCGTGAATCCAACCATCAGGATAACGACGCGGTTCCCGGTGGATTCCTCGCGTAGAACCTGGTCAAAGGCATCCTCGGTGTGCAGCACCTCCGCAGCCTGGCCAATTACCGTGAGCCACCATTGCTGAAATTCGTCGAACGTCACACGGTCAAGGCACATGCTGTCAACGTCGCTGACGAGCTCCCTGATTTCGTCGTCGGGCATTCGCACACCAAGGGCACGCACGAGCCGAACAAACTCCTCCAGGCCCATGTCCGACTCGCCTTCATCGCAGAAGCGGTCGAACAGGCCACGCAGCTCATCAATTGGCACGAGCTGCGGCGCCTCACCGAGCGCCTCGCCAATCGCGGACCGAACCAAAGCCACATCGTCCCTGTAGCGGTACTGGAAGCCACCACCGATGCCTGTGCCCCGAAGGCCATCGTATCTTGGCGACGGTCCCTCGAGAAGAGGCGCGGAGAGCGCGCTCTTAGGAATGTGCTTCGCCCAAAGCTTGAAGGTCTCCGTCGCGCTTCCTGCAATCATGTATTCGTCCACCAGAAATCCCTGCTCGAGAATGGTGGCGTCAATGCGCTCGAGGTAGTGCTGCACGCGCTCCGCCCACCTTTTCCACGCATCATCCTCTGCGGGCGTGTCCTTGCTCGGGCGAGGCGACGATGACCAAACCGGCAGGTTCCAGAAGCCAAGCGATGCACCGCGCAAGTCCGCCGTGCGCATTGTCACGCCATCGCGAAAGATGGCAACGTGAATGGCTTCGGTTGTGGCCGTCACCGTCACGCACAGCGGCGACCGTATCCGTTTCTCGGTGCGAATGCTTGATGAGACAGAGACATCATCAATCTCGCCACGGTTCTCTTGCTCAGATGACGCCTCCCGCTCGGGCTGACATAAACGCTCCATGCTTCGTTCGTATGCCTCTTCCGCGTGCCCGTAGGCATGTGCCTCAGCGGAAGTGAGCACGACAACGTCGCGACCGACGGCTCTACGCAGCCACTCCTCCGTCTCCGCGCGCTCGCGGCGCTGCACCAGCGGGGACGCGCTCTCCGTCGACTCGAGCTCGCGGAATGTCGTTCGCGCCCCCAGGTCCACGGGTGGGGCTCCGGGTGCCTCACGCATCGCCTCGCCACGGCCGAGAAGTCCAGGCAGTGCAATCGCGATGTCGCCGGGCCATTTCGTTTCCTGGACGAGCGTTCTGAGGCCATTCGCATAGACGTTCAGATCCAGGCACTCGCGACCTTCGTCGTCCATCGCCACCTCTTCCACCGAGCCGCGTAACTCACCCGTGCGCGTGTCCACGATAGCGCCGCGAAGCACGCCCGAGCTCTGCGTGTACGCTGCAAGCACTTCCGGCCTGCTTCCGAGCTGTTGCTCCGGCGCGCCGTTGCCTTGTTGCATGTCGCCGTCTTCCGACGTCGAGCGCGTGATTTCCACCTCCGCCGACTTCGACGGACCTTCCTCCGAGCTTGGCGCTATGTCGTCCATTGCGCTCACGTCGCGGCACTCTTCGTCCTCTGCGCAGGTTGCCTTCTCTCCCCGCAGCTCGAGCGACGCTCGCCCCACCGCGAGCAAGCTGCCGAGCGCCTCCCCCGAGCTGCCGAGCGCGTTTCTGTTTTTTGACACGAGCTTGTACAGGAGTGCCGCAATCGCGCCGAACGGCGGTATTTGCGCGAGCTTGAACGCCCACCCGAGTCCGACGACGTCGAAGAGCTTCTGCAGCGCGTCGAGTCCCGTCGTGATTGCGTTTCCTTCGCGTTCGACGACGTGTATCGTGGCCATCGCGTCGTCGAACGTCACGTCAGCGTTCTCCGCCGGGTCGTACCTGGGCGAGGATATGTCGACGAAAGCGATCTGTTCCGATCCCTTCCTTTCCTCGAGCGTTTTTTTGAGCGCCCTGCACACCGGACAAGCGCCGTCGTAGAGGTACTTGATCTTCCACGTTTGCTCCGTCGTTTGCTCCGCCGTGGTCGTGGCGCACCGTCTTGATCGCTGCGAGGTGCGAGGCCGCGAGGTGGACGTGCGTGGTCTGCGTTGCGTGCGCGTGACGCGCTGGAGTAGCATCATGCCTTTATCTATTTATTTCTCTCACCCCCGCGCGCGTGTGTAGTGATCTGCTGCCGCGTGGTGGTGGTGGTGGTGGTGCGGGGAGGCGAGGGGGTGAGTGGGATGTTGGCGGGACGGCTGCAAGGGGCCCCGAAGAAGAAGAATCTACTCGGAGACGAAACAAGAGGTCAAGAACACAACGCTGGATCAACATGTTAGCCCTCCTCCTGCGAACCCCGAATTACATGTTAGTTAGGGTTTGGGGCTCCCGCCATCCATCCCGTCTGGGTCGCGCCTTTCCCCTTTGGACTTTCCGCCTTCCCCTTTTCTCGCCTCCTCCCTCCCCTTTACTTTACCTTGGTTCTCTCACGTCGCGCGAAATGGACGCCGCCGACCTCGACGTCAGCCTGGAGCCGCTGCACTACAAGAGACTCGAGCAACTGCGCATACTCAACGCGGCTGTGCTGCCCGTGCGGTTCCCAAACTCCTTCTACGACGACTGCGTCAAGTCCTCCTCCGACTCTACCGTTCTCGCGCACCTCGACGACCTTCTCGTAGGAGCTGTGGCGACGCGCGTCGAAAAGGCGTCGAAGAGCGAGGGGGAGGGCGAACAGGGCGCGCGACTCTACATCGGATCCGTCTGCGTGCTCGCACCGTACAGAAATAGGGGAATCGGGGGAAAGCTCATCGCAAAGTGCCTGGCGGCGGCGGAGGCGTGGGGGGACGAAAACATCAAGGATGCGTACCTGCACGTGCAAACGAGCAACGAGGAGGCGGTGAAGTTCTACGAAAAGTACGGATTCGTCAAGCAGCGCGTCATAGAAAACTACTACAAGCGCATAGATCCGCCACACGCCGTTCTCATGGTGCGTCCGTTCGTATACCCGCCGAGCACGCCGAGCATACAGGTGTAAAGACACGTGAAATACGTCCATCTCCGCCTCGGTTTCCAAGAGTCCTACGCCCGTCTGCTAGATAAGCCGTCGCACCATGCGCGTCGTCGAGGAGTAGTGTGGTGGCGCCACTTCGTGCGCGCGGCGACGTGCTGCGGCGCGCTCCAGCGGCGGAATTGTGTGTCGACAAACAACACCGGGATCCATCGTAGGCTGGTAAATGGGTTTGCCTCAAGGTCCTTGTGCGCGATGGTGGTGGGCAACCTCAGGTTTTGGTGACACTCGACCTTGCACTGTAGATCTACCAACATACGTAGATAGACAAGTAGAAATTTTGTTACTTACTTCTCTCTTCTTAGAATGTAGCCTGATACTGCTCAACTGCTTCACGCCTGCGCATTTGTTGAAGGGCTTCGTTGACCATTACCACCCGTCTGTACGTCGTGAGCAGCTTCATGCCGGCTGCCGATCTTGCATCGGCCTGGAGAGACTCGTAGGATTTGTGCCGTGGCGACACATGGTCGTGGATGTCGAACATGGCATCCGTCATCGCCATGACGGAGCCTCTTTTCGTTGGCGAGTGCTGCAGATGTAGATCGTCTTCGCAAAGCATGCTGTAGTCCACGTCGAAGTTCTCCGTCTTCGCGATTTCCTCTTCCATTTCCTCCTTTCTGGTTTCTTCCACGACGTCATCAATGATATCTTCCAAGTACTCATCCACAACGTCCCAGTCCGCGGCGTATTCACCAGCCTCGTCCTTTGCCATCTTAGCCTTGAGCACCTCTTGCAAATGCTCGCGTTCTGCCGTGATAGCCGAAATCTCTCCCAATATCCGAAGTTCGTGGTCAATCTCCTCGGAAATCGCCTCACACCCGACATTCGCGCGATCTGGTCGATTCGCCTCATCGACGATGTTCCTGTCAAAGTTGATCAGATTTCCTCCCGCCATCATTCGACTCTGCGCCTCGGAGAAGCTCCGCTCAGCCATGAGCTCTGCAGCAAGAGCCTGCACCTCGCTTTCCTCCTCCGTCACGCCCTTGACGACCGCCTTGGTCACAGCCTTGAGGTCCGTGGGCGAAGTTGCTGTAGGAGCCGCAAACGCCTTGCCGTCGCTGCCATCCTTGTCACCGCTAGACGGCGTCGCCCCCACCCTGTCCAGCACGTCGCGCCTCACCTCACTATCGGCAAGAGCGCGCAACGCGTTGTCGCGAAGGCACAGCGAAGTCTGCAGACATGCCACCTGTCGCTTCAGGGCACGGATGAGATCCTGATCGTCCTCTTCATTCTCGGCACGGGCCACCGCTACGGCGCTTTTCCTCGCCAAGGGGTCCCAGTCAATCTCTCTCCCCGCAGCACGCGCCGCTTTCGACGCGCTCAGCGTGTCGAGCGCGGACAATTTTGCAACGGCCACCTCCGCGGATAAAGCGCGCACGGCGTACATGCGTTTTTTCTGCCGCTTGCGTTCGAGCTGGTCTTTAAGGGTTTCGACGAGCGCCACTGCATCCTTAAGTTTCGTAACGGCCCACTCAATGCCCTTTGTCGTTCCCATGCTCAGGTTGCGCGCACCCTCGTTCGCCTCGCGCTCGAGAAGTGCCTGGTGCATGGATGTAGGCATCGGAGCACTCTCACCTGCATCCACGCTCAAGGGGTCAAGACGTGGCGGACGTTTTGCACCGGGCGGCAGAACGGGCGGAAGTGATACGCTTTCATAGATATCCTTCGCGTCGCCGCTCGCTTCCTTCACCAGCGGTACTAGCGAGTTCGCAGGTGCAAGCGACGAGGTGGGTGTGGCCACCCCACCCCCAGCAGAGCGCACACTTTCGACCGCGTCTAGAGCCGCGCGAAGCTCTTCGACGGCATGCGCTGTTGCTTCCCGCTGAAGTGCACGTGTGGTTCGCATCTTCTCATGCTGCTTAGCCGTCATTTCGACCGCCGTGGCCATATCCTGCAGCCGTGCAAGCGCCTTTGGCGGGATACCATCTTCCCACTCCTGGTACGTCTCAAGTGCTCTGTAGTGAAAGTGTGCATTTGAAGTGTGTGTGTGTGTGATTGTGCGTGCGTGTGTCAGTAACATTGCACAGTGCAAGCTCTCCGCATTAGTTTCGTTGTGATGACGTACTGCTGAACAGCGTGCGACTCGCTGCTGGCTGCTGCGACGGTGAGTAGCACCTCGAGGTTGACGACCTTGGCCGCCGTCTCGCTGACCCCTTTGGGCCTTCTGGCTTGTAGAGCAGAGCCATCAGGCGAAACTTTATTCGACGTTGACGCACCGCACCCCATCTTGGAACAATCCGAACGTGTGTGTGCAATGTGTACGTGTGCGTGGCGGGTCAGCGACGCGACGCTGGGTGACGACCTTAATTCAGCGTGGCTCGCCCTCGGTGTTGACTGATTCTGACCCCTCCCCTCCACCTTAGGTCCGCCACCTGACCTGTGGTTGCAGACGACACGACACGAGACGACAGGGGAAGTCGGTCGGGCGGGCCGAGGGGGAGAAAGTCGCCCTTAACAATCGAGTAAGGGATTGACCACCCGCGGAGGGAACGCACGACCTGTTATTGCGCCTCGCAGCCTCAAAGGGGTTCCGGGGAGGCGGATCCAGGCGAAAGCTCTAAAGCTCTAGCGGACCGGTGTACCAGGGCTCAGCTCTCAGGCGGGACCTTCGTTCTCGTCGCGGGCCTTCGTTCTCCGATGTCCGACCCTTGTCCCAACTCAACTCCCAAGGGCCCCGGCTGTTGGATCGAGGGGGAGGGTCCCGACTGCACAAGTGCACAGTGGCACAGTGCACTACACGGCCTCAGTTGTCAGTCCGGCGAGGAACCAGGCGAAAGCAGCAAGCAACGCGCCGGTGGTGCACAGCAGAGGTGCGCGAGAAAACCCTCACCCTCGCCCCCCTCCCCAACTCGTAAACCTTTTAGCACGTCGCAAGCGAACCCTGGGCACGCTGGGAGGTGATTGCCGCTGGGCGCCACGCAAACAGAGAGCTTCATGAGCGGACAGTTTCAGGTGCAGGTGCCTGAGGGCCTGGTGCCCGGCCAGATGTTCCAGGTAAGGAAGAAGCAAGACGACCGACGGCGAGCAACGAGCCGGCGCGCGGTGGTGGTGGCCGGAGAAGGAGCGGTGGCTTCGGCGCGCGTGCTGGGGTTCGCGTTTGCTCGTTTTATTTGCTTTGCTTTTGCGCCTTCAGCGAGATAAGGGAAAAACCCTCCGTTCTCTAACGCCTTGCCAACACACGAAACAGGTGCAGGTTCCGCCTGGAACAGGAAGTCCAATGGAGGGACAGATGATGACGGTCCAGGTGCCTGAGGGCATCGTTGGCGGGCAGATGATGATCGTCAACGCGGGTGGTGCACCGCCACCGCCGCCGCAGATGAACCCCATGCCGCCTCAAATGCCGCCTCAAATGCCGCCTCAAATGCAAATGCAAGCTGCACCTCAGGCGATGCAGGCAAGCGCGGGCACGGCACCGGACCTCTACACGACGTTCGACCCCACGGGAAAGTACAGCGTGATTGAGCAGGGTGCATTCGCCGCAGCGCAGGGGCTTATGGTGCCTGGTGACGGCATTAAGTCTGAGGGCGGTGCCATGATATCCATGTCGCCCAACGTCATCATCAAGACGAGCATGGACGGCGGTTGCGGGCAGGCATGCTGCCGCTGCTGCTGTCTCGGCGAAAGCTTCTTCCTGAGCACATACGACGTCGAGGCTGGCCAGGGTGACGTGCTGCTCGGCCCTCCCATACCCGGTGACGTGATGGTGCTTCACATGGACGGACAGCAGTCGTATAAGATCCAGAAGGGGAGCTTTCTCGCGTGCGACAAGTCGATCGAGATCAAGTACGCTTTGCAGGGATGCTGCCAAGGACTGGCGAGCGGCGAAGGATTTATCATCCAGGAGGCGTTTGGGTCGGGCCGGCTTGTGCTCAACAGCTACGGATCCATTGCGCGTTACGACCTACAGCCCGGCGAGGTGCGTGTCGTAGATAACGGCGCGCTCGTCGCGTGGAGCGGCTTCATGCAGTACAACATCGGCCTCGCAAGCCAGGAGGGTGGATTCATGGGAAGGCTCTTCAACAGCTTTGCGACGGGCGAGGCACTCGTGTGCCGCTTCACAGGGCCAGGCACGGTGTACGTTCAAACAAGGAGTTTGTTCGCGACTGCACATAGGCTGTTCCCGCTGTTACCGGAGCACAAGAAGCCGAAGCCTCAAAGTAACAATTAAGTAACGACGAGAAGATTCTCCTGATTTCTTTTTGTCTCAAATTCGATATGTTACACATATACACTGCCGTCACAAAGTGCGGCCGCGCGCGGAGTGAATGCGCGCACCAAGAGCCACCGAGCCAACCATGAGCTCTTGCTGGTGTTGTACATGTACAGCTCGCTCGTAAGCTCGAGCAACCACGCGCGGTAGGCCCGATCGAGTTCGGGCGCTAGTTACGCGCGCGTTCCAATGCGGCGCCCACTGTGCCGCCGGCACGGCATCGAAGCGCGCAGCCGTAGGCGGACGCAACCTAAGTTGCGGCTGAGCAGTGCTAGTAGCGTTTCTGCCGCGTGGTGCAGCAGATCGTGAAGCCATGCGTGGCACACGGATTGCCGCCAACTCACGCACGACACCCACGGCACGTTCAACGGGAGGAGGCGCACGACTCGCCTCGACGCGAGGTAGCCGAGAGCGAACAGCCAACTGCACAGCAGCACTTTTCCTTGCAGCTGCAGCCTCAGCTTGCCGCATTCGACTTAACTCCAACCGCGCAAGTCGACCGCGCATCGCCGCCTGGATCGAGACTGCCGACGTCTCGCGCAACCCTGCGAGCTCGGCGCGCATGCGTGCCGCCTCGAGTTGGGCCTTGCGTCTGCGCACCGCTGCCTGGATCGAAATCGCAGACGTCTCGCGAAGCCCTGCGATCTCGGCACGCATGCGTGCCACTTCGAATCGAGCCACATGACCGCGCACGCGCGCCTGGATTTGGTGAGCGGCGTTTCTCTGTCGTGTCAGCAAGCGGCGCACCAAGAAACCACGCGCGGCACTTTGCAACAAGGTGCTGGCTTGCGCCGTCTTCGCACGTGAAGAACGAAGTGCGGTGAACTCTGCACGCACATGGAATCCTCGCACAGCAGACTGAAGGCGTACTGCCGCCGCATGTTCCATTTTAACCTTTCGGCGGTCAAGCAAGCCGCGGAATGCTGCTTGGATGCGCACACACGCAGCTTCCTTGAGAGCATTCGTCTTGCGGATAGACTTGGTCTTCATACGAATAAGATGACCCCGGAACGTGCTCTGGATCGTCACAGCAGCCGCGGATCTGAGAGCCTTGAGCATCGCGGTCTCCGCGCGCATGTGGTTCGCCTCGACGCGCGCGAGTCGACCGCGCACCGCAGCCTGGACCGTCACCGCCGCGCACTCGCGAGCCTTGAGCGTCGCAATCTCCGCGCGCAGGATGCTCGCCTCGTTGCGCGCGAGTCGGCCGCGCACCGCAGCCTGCAGATTTGTAGCTGCCACATTACGGGCAAATGCCTGGTGTGCCCGGATATTTTCCAGCTCGGCACGCACGTGGCTCGCCTCGACGCGCGCGAGTCGGCCGCGCACCGCAGCTTGCAACGTCACAGCCGCAGCCGCCAACTTCCGTGTCTCTTGCTGTTCGTCAGGCAATCTTTCGTCAGCCAGCGCCGTCGTTGTCACGCGTGGTGCCTCCGCTGAAGTCAGTAGCGCTCTTCTTACGCTTGCCTCCGCCTCTGCTATGGCGTCGCCTATAGACTCCTCCTCGTCCACGTCTCTTTCAAAGTCGCCGTCGAGGTATGCGTTGACGCGAGCTAGCTTTTCGAGAAGGTCTGGTTTTGGTTGGTTGCGTCTTGCAGTAGTGTTTCGTTTGTTTTCTTTGAGTCTCTGCCCATACGCTTGCTGAAGACCGAACGCGAACTCCTCATAGCTCACCGTCTCCGTGGGCATTGCTCCCGTTCGTCTCTCCGCCCGCCGCGTGCGAGCTGAAAGCGGCGTGGTATGGCGCCTAAAAAGTATTAGGAATAGGCGTGAGGTTGACTCGAGTCGTCGGATCTGGGACGCCGACTTGCGGACGGGTTCGTAACTTCGTACAGTACTTACAGTAAACTTACCCGGTATGTACGGTAGTAAGCCTGGGTATCTGCCATGGTATGACTGGGATAAAATCCCCCGGAGGAAAACAACCAACCCAAAACCCGGACGAGTTTCGGGGTTTGCTTTTCGCTGCCTCCTCGCAGGTCCTCGCTCCCTCATCTGCTTATCCCCCTCGCCAACGCGCCGAGGATAAACGAGGGGCTATCACAGGTGGCTATCACTCCCAATATGGCAGCGCGCCTTCGGTTATCCAAGGAGCTCAAGGAAATATCGCGCGACAAGGACGCCTCGCTCGTACTCGCGCCGCGCGACGATAACCTGTTCACGTGGACGTGCGCGCTCACTGGACCGAGCGACACGCCGTACGCAGGCGGGCGATTCCACCTGCTGCTGCGCGTCCCGGACACGTACCCGCTTGCGGCTCCCACGGTGACATTTCGCACGCGCATCTTCCACCCCAACGTGCACTTCAAAACGGGAGAAGTGTGCCTCGACATACTCAAGACGCAATGGAGTCCTGCTTGGACGCTGCAGAGCGTGTGCCGAGCCGTCGCAGCGCTCATGGCACATGCTGAGCCTGACTCGCCGCTCAACTGCGACGCCGGAAACCTCCTGCGCGCTGGCGACGTTAGAGGCTACAACTCCATCGCACGCATGTACACGGTAGAATGTGCCACGGAGTAGGGAAGACCAAATTTTCTTTTTCTTTTGTAAGTCCTGTTGTTTCACATCATTTCCACGCCATACAGGTCCGACACGAGGCGGTGCGCGTAGAACGGCGCGTGCGTGCCCTGGTCAGTCACCAAGATGTCAACCAAGGCAACCTCCACGACGTCGAGTCGAGGCGCTATTACGCTCAAGCTCGCGCCGCCAGCCTCGCAGGTGCCCGTCCACTCCAAGCCGAGGGCGTTGGACGGCGCGTGCTCTTCGTCGAGTGCCCGAACCACACGGGCATCCTGCGCGTACAGCGGCGTTACCTTGTGCACGCCGGCAAGCACAACTACGGGAACGCCATTCTTGTGAGCCGCCATCGCAACCGCGCGCCCACCAGAGCTCGTCAGCACCGATCCGTCTGCCAGGACAGCATCCGCGACGAGAACTACTTTGTCGACGCGACCGGCAAGCGCGAAGGCTGCCGCATCTGGCGCAAGCGTCGTGGGCACGTTTCCGTCAGCCAGCATGCGCGCCATCGCGTGACCACGGCATTCTGGCGAGCCCTCGAGCACAGCCACGTCGAAGCGGTTGCCTCGCCGCTTGGCAGCCTCGTTGAAGAACGCTGTCGCGGTTGCGAGCTGGCCACCTCCGGGTACCGCGAGAACGCTCTCGTGGTCGCGGATAAGCTCGGGCGCCGCTTCGGCAACCTTCATTTTGCACTCATCGAGGTCATCAAGGAAGAGTCCAATGTCGTCCGCCACGTCCTTCTTCCACTTGTTCGCGTCAGCGCCCGAAACGCTAGCCTGCCGCTCTCCCCCACGCCGGGGAAGCGGCGCCGCGAGGTCGAGCAGATGTGTGTTTCCCGCCGCACCTCTCCGGGCGCTGCTCCCGTGGTGGTCGTGGTGACCGTCGTTCTCGTCGTCGTCGTCACCGAAGCCGGCGCTGATGCGTGCGCTCTCGTCGCGTATGCTCTTCACGACGCGCCGCATGACGTTGTAAATCGCTAGCTGGCTTGGCCGCGAGTCTGCGATACGCTCGCCAACGCGAACCACGAGCTCCGCGACAGCGTCAGGGTCGTGGCTCTTGCACGTGCTGACGACACTGCGCAGCAGCTCCGCCGTCTTCCGCGCACAGATCGCCGCGCTTTCTGGAATCTGCCCCCGTCTGAGCATCGTGCAGAACTCGCCGATGCGTGCATCCAAGGAGGAGGGCAGGCGTGCTGGCACGCGCGTCGTCGTTGTCGACGACATCGGTGCGCCTGCGGGGTCAACAGAGTCCGCCGATGTAGACGCGGGCTCCACGGCTGCTGCGGGCCCGCCAGCCTCCGCCGCCTGCGCCGACGCAACGACGTCCATGGTATCCAGAGCGCAGGTCGGTCCAGGTGGAGGTGGTGGCGGCGACTTGGACTTCCCTCTCCTCTCCTCTTCCCGGGTGCCCGGGGAAAAGGGGGGAAAAAGGCGGGGTTCAGAATTAGGGGTTTGCCCGCCCCCATTCCGTCGCCCACTGGTCACTGGAGGTCTCCCTTCCCTTTCCTCCACCCCCTCTGCGGTCTGCCCTCCGTCGTCATTATTATTCCTCGCTCACCCTCCCCTCCGACTGCACAATGGCGGAGCACTCGACACCAGCGGAACCAGAGCCTCGGGACGCCGCGGCGGTGAGGCACGTGCTGCAAAGCATGGGCGTGGAGACGTACGAGCCGCGCGTTGTGCACCAGCTGCTCGAGTTTGTTTACAGATACACGAGCGAGGTGGTTCAGGATGCCGCGCTGTACGCCGAGCATGCCGGGCGGAAGAGTGGCGACCTGACGGCGCACGATGCGCGTCTTGCGGCGAAGCTTTGGAGTCAGCGGCGGTTTGCACCACCACCACCACGCGCGCACATTGACGACGTTGCGAGCGTGAAGAATGCGACGCCACTTCCCGGCGTTTCGTCCACCCCTGGCGTGAGATTGCCACCCACGCACATGTAAACTGATAAAACTGATACTGATAAGGTATGCATGATGTGTGTACATCCTTCACCTTCGCCTTCGCCCCCTGTTCCTTAACAATCATGGTCTGTTTTAAATTTACAGTTGTCCTCGCAAGAATTCTGGCGCAACGGTGATTGCCGCGCTTGCCTCAGCAAGACCAACGCCGTTGCCCATAGCACGCGCCGCTTCTGCGAGTCTTCGCTCGAGACGCTCCTCCGCTCTTCTGCGCGCCTCCGAGCGCTCGCGGCCGCATTCCGCGCGTAACTCTTCTTCCATTTCGGTGTATGCTTGCTCCAGGCTGCTCTCCTTCTCAGCAGCGGCATCAAGCGCCGCCTGTAGCTTAGCCATACCATCGTGCACACGACTTCGAAAGTGCTTGAATTGCTCGCCCCACCGCGCGCGCTCGACGACGAGCGCAGCCACCGCATCGTCGCATCGTTTCGCGATGACACGCTCCTCATCCACGAGCTCCTCCTCCGCCGCGGCGGAAAGGCGCGACGAGTCTTCCTCGAATGCAAGTCGCGCACGCGCACGGCCAACGTCAGCAAGGGCTGCTCGCAGCTCTTGCTCGCGTCTTGTAAGCTCCTCTTCTTCCTGATCGAGTGAAGGTGCTCTCAGAGTCACGGCGGAACGTGGCGGTGCATCGACGGCAAAGTCGTCGTCTACGGACGACAGCCTTGCAAGCGCAGCGGCGAGCTGCTTTTCTGCGGGAGACGGCCTTGCAATGTCATCAGGACTGACAGGGACATCGGTGCGAGCGTCCGCACCGCTCGAGTGGTTCAAGGTGCCCGTCGCCCGACGACGCTCTGCGGGCGTGAACTGCGGTGGCGGCCTTTGCTGCTGCGCGGGTGCAGCAGCCATAGTCTGCTGCTTGTTCTGACTGTGAGTCGACCGCGGCTTCCCTGCAGCGACTTTTGCCGCAGACTCTGTTGTTGCCGTCGTCGTCTTTTTCCTCTCCCTAATCTTTGCCGCCGATGAAGACGTTGGCCGCTTCAGCCTGTCCAGTTTCGCCGCAAGCCTCGGGGAAATCGAGCTGGGCGAAGCACGTTTCCACGTAAAGTCGCCGTCAGCCATGCCTGGCGGCACACGCCTGTGCGGCGCCTGGTCTCGTTCCGACTCGGAGTCGTCGGAGTCGCCAGACGCCCAAGCGTCGAGCGACGACGTCGACGACGACGACGCGTCAACTTCGTGGTGCAAGAACGTCGGCGGGGTTTTGAGGCGCACGGACGACGAGGCGTGTGGTGGTGGTGGTTTGCGACGCATCGCGTAGCTGCTGGCTTCCGCGGCCGCAAATGTGTACGGGAAAGCTGCGCGTCTGTCCGTCGGCGTGGGCATTCGCGTGCTGCTCGAGGTGAGCGCGAGAACGTCTGTCGACTGTCGGCCCCGTGGCCGCGATTCAAAACGCGAGCGGCAAGGAGGGGCAAAGTTTGGTCGGGGTTTCGGGCGATGCATTGAGCTGGCAAAGCCCTAAACCTTTGGTTATTATTCGAAGAGAAAGGTCGTCGGATTGCGAGACAAATCCCCCTCCCTCTTCTGCCCTCTGCCGTCCCTCCCCCTCCCCTCCCTTCCCCTCCATTCCCCTTCCGCGGCGGCGAACCACTCACCACGCAGAGGCGGCGCCCACGCTAACCACTTCAAACGTCAACACTGGTAGCCACGCACTTGTAGCAATGAACGAGACTGTGAAGTCGTCGCTCTTCGTGACACTGCGACGCTCATTCATTCGAAAGCACTGGACTCACAGACGCACGTGCATCGCGCTAGGACTGAAAGGCAAGATTGGACAGACGGTGCACCTGCCAAACAACGTCACAATTCGAAAGAGCATCGAGAAGGTGCGCTTCCTCGTCGACTGCGAGATCAGCCACGAGCGTGAGGCAAGACTTGCGGCGGAGAAGGAGGCGAAGGCGCCTCGCCCGACCGTGGTTGTCAGGCACGCGGTGGAAGGCGGAAGCGTGAGCAGCGAAGCGTTTCGCGAACTGCTTAAAAAGCGCCGAACAGACGCTGAACGCTTGTCGCCGGCGCAGCACAACAGGGCTTTTACAACTTTCGCGTCGTCTGTGCCCTTGTAATACTTCATTCATCAAGAAGGTCGAGCTTTGGCCGACATGAAACGTGTGTCGAAACCCCTAAAGCAGCAGGGTAGTTTTTTAAGGTAGAAACTTGCAAGCAGCCGTTGTCGAAATAGGCTCAAGAGGTGGACAAGGTCGGGCCGGACTCACCCCCGCCCCCCTCCTGAAGTCCGAACACCGAGGTTACTGTCGCACGCACGCACGCATTTTGTGCACAAAATCGACTTGCAGGCGGCCCATCAACGACACGATGCAGGGCGAGGGCCGCGCGCTCGCCGACCCAGACGTGTCGCGATGGCTGCACGGAAAGCGATCCTGGAGTGCAGTTAGGTCGGAGAAGGGTGCAAGTGCGGCAGGCTCACAGGCGTCCGGCCTTGTAAGCCGAGCGTCTGGACGCGAGCCTACACAGTCTGCACTCATGCCGAACGAAATCGCGAGAAGGGGGGAACATCCGGCGCGCAGCCAGTGGCAGAACTCCGCGGGCAACGACGACAAGCACGTGCGCTTCCGCCTTGGACCTTCCGATGCGGACGTGCTTCGCTCGCGTATAGACACGCTGAGCGCGACTAGGAGAGAAGCAAGACAGGCACGGCGAGCAGAGCAGAGGCGGGCGGAGGATGAGGAGGATGCCGCTTCCATTGCGCGTGGGCGTGCGCCAGACTACACGACGCTGAGCTTATATTTTGTCGTATGGAGCCTTGTTGTGTTTGGAATCCTTACGACTGACGTGGTTGGCAAGCAGCTCCGCCTTGCAGCTCGACCGATTATGTTCCTCTATGCCATTCCTGCGACACTCGCGGTGCTCGTGGTAGTGGTTGAGTTCTTCCAGAATCGTCTATCGAACTTTCGACGACGCGGTGACGACGACGACGACGACGACGACGACGACGACGAAACGGACGCAAGCACCGACGCAGACGACACAGACGACGGCGACACAGACGACGAGAAATAATACTAATGTAAAATTAACATTAACATCTTCTTCCTTTCTAAAAGAGGTGTTGACGACGATCACGCAGCAATTCGGTGATTGCTTCAAGGAGTGTGTCCACGCCATCACCTGTGACAGCGCTCACGCGTATTGGTTTTGGAACGCTAGCAGCAACTTCCAGCAGCTCGGACGACGGATCCTCCGTGAGCAACGTCGCCTCGTCTTCGCCTTCGCCTTCACCGTCGTCATCGTCATCGTCGTCGTCTCCCAGAGGATTTTCATGCAAAGACGCACGGAGCGGTACCTCGTGTGTAAGATCACGTAGGAAATTTCCAAACTCCTCGTCGCTCTCGCACCACGCCTTGGCGTCGACACGATCCGCCTTGGAAGCGACGTCGATCCACGGCTTGTTAGGAAAGCGCAGTCGCAGCTCCTTTCGAACAGCCGCCTGCTCTTCGAGCGAACATCCGCACTCTTCCGTGAGGTCAGTCACGAACACCACGGCGGTCGGCATGTGCGCAAGCGCCGCAAATGTCAGTAGCTCCATGGCATTTCGCTCGTGGTTTGCACGAGGCAAGATTCCCGGCGTGTCCGTTACTTGGTGCCTTTTGCTGTCTACGAAAACGTGGCCCATCACCACACCCTTTGTGGTGAAGGGGTACGCGTTCACTTCAGGCGTGCCACTGCTCAGTGCGCGCACGATGGAGCTCTTGCCCGTATTCGGCGCACCCGCGAGCGCCACGGTGGGCACGTCAAAGTCCACGACGGGAAGCCTTCTCAGTGTCTTGGACATCACGCGCAACTCGTCGAGAGCGTAGCAGCCATTCATGTACACTGCCGTGAGTTCCTTCTCGCCCTCTTCGAGCGCGCGCATCGCTCCCTTGACGCCCTTGTACTCTGCCAACCCCTTGTTCACACGTGCGGCGGCACCCTTTCCCACGGACGATACGCGGCGTCGGAATTTCAACACATCCGCAAGGATGGCTTCGTACGTGCGCCCTGACTCGAGCAGCGTGAGCTGCACGAGCTTTCTCTCGAACGGGTGGAGCTGCGTGAGACTCTTCGGGAAGAGGCGCAGGTAACCCGTGATGGGCGTCGTAAGCGCCTGCCGGTATGTTTCCAGTTGCAGTACCGCCCTTGCTCGCGCCAAGGAGGCTGCGTTCGTGTGCTTTTGCCTGTTCGCACGAACCTTGTTTGCCTTCTTCTGTGCGGAGCGCAGCAATTCGTCCGGTACGCCAATGGCAGGAAGGTGCTGCAGGGCACCCCGCTCGTGCGACGAGGTTGACCACTTGGCGTTGTCGTTGTTTTCTTCGTCGAGGTGTCGTGCGCGTGGCGTCGGTTCCGCCTCGGACGTCGCGCATCGTTTCGTTGTCGACGCGGAGGACCGGCACAAGGCGCCGTAGTAGCACCACCTGCGAGCCAGCGCGCCACCGCCCCAAGGTCTCGCCACGAGAGCCGCCATCCGCTGGAGTGATGGGTTGTGGATAAAGGGGGGTGGACCTTGGTGGACCGCCTTCTATTTTGAAAGGGGCAAGTTAGGGGTTGGGTTTAGGGGTTACGAAGATGACAAAACCAAAGTTACTGCACGAGCAATCTGATGAGTAGCAGCGTCGTCTCATCCAAAACATCACTTGTTTGCGGCGCCGCGAAGAAAACTCAGGTACGCGGTCCACGCGAGACTCACCACGTGGCGAACGGGCAAACGCAGGTAAAGCGGGACGGAGAAGATGACGATGTCAGCGGGTAACCATACCATGGTCATTGTCTTGACGTCCGTCGCGAAGTTTTTGATGTACTTCGCGCTGGCATCCTTGACCCAGTCAACAGGATTCCACGTCTTTCCCTGTACAAACTCCTTCACCACCATGAATGTGGGCAGGTACATGAACGGCAGGTGGATCACGACGTCAAAGGCGATCTGCTTCACGACGTCAATTTGACCAGCGACATCCTTCAGTTTGTCTGCCATCGTGGGGTGGTTGGCGAACCGCTGCATGGTAGGAAACCATCGCTTGTACATGTTCACCTGAATCCAGTACTGCACGCCTCCCAGGTACGTGGCGCCAAACACGACGAAGACCATGTTGCGCTTCCAGTCGACTTCCGTGATTGACTTCTGCTCAACGACGCACTGTGCGATGAGGTCCGCGGCGCTCGTCTTGAACGTGGCGATGATGATGTTCGTCGCGAAGGGGTACCTCTGTGCAAACGACAGATTTTCCACCGCCGCTGCCTCCGCCGCTTGCTTGGCAGCCGCCTCCGCCGCCGCCTCCGTTGCCTTTGTGCGCACCAATGCCGTCGTCCGTTGTGCCGTCTTCCGTGTCGTTGACGTGGCGGCGGTTGTGAACGAGCGCGCTGCTTCTCTAACGGGCGATGACACCGCTCGTCGTGTGGCGACCTGGACCGCACTTGCCGCAAAGCCGCGTAACGTGCAAGCCGCCGCTGCCCCCGTCGACGGCGTCGTTCGTGTGAGCGACGAAGCAAGTTTCATGGCTGCCGGAGCTAACGTGGCTGAGGGTGTCGCAGGCATCGTGCGGGCTGCAGCAGCGAGCGCCGTCGGCGCGTATCTCGCCGCCGCGGTGGTAACGTTCCTGACGAGCATGATCGTTTTGCCGGTGTGCGTTTGTGATACGGTGAATCTGTCCCGGGTTTTTGTGTTAATCCGAGTGCGACTTTTTGTCCACCTCACATATGATTCAGATTTCCCCGGATGCGTGCCCGGTTTTTTTTGGATTTGAGCTTTTGCCCCAGCCTGCCCCAGATGGCCTATCCTGTGGCCTGCCCGAGGGCGAGAAACCAATTCAACAGCCTAGGGTTAATCCCCAATTCTGAACCCCAGCATTCGTTGATCCGTGAACGGCCCAAATCCTTCACATAATAACTCCCCGACCCGGTCCTGTCTGCCTGTGGAAGCGAGAGGTCTACGCCGCGAGGTGGACCCTTCAAAACCCATCAACCGAACGCGCTCACCAGCATCAGCACACAAATACGTGCAGCATCTTTCACACGATCATGCTCGCTGTCAAGAACCTAACCACCGCCGCGGCGAGATACGCGCCGACGGCGCTCGTCGCCGTGCGAGTTGGCGCGGCGGCGATGCCCGTCACGGCACCACAGTCGTTTGCCGCGGCAGCAATCAAGTCTGCAGCCTCTCTTGCGCGAGCAACGCCATCGACGACGACGACGACGGCAGTTTGCACGCTGCGTGGCTTTGCGGCTAGTGCGGGCCAGTCTTCGGTGCGACGAGCCTTTAGCGCGGAGGCAGCGACGTCGACCGCGACGGCAGCCAAGGAGGCGGCGCCAAAGGCGGCGGAGTCGTGGTGGACGTCTGCCAAGTTCTGGGGAGGTGCGGGCGCAGCCGCGGCTTGGGGCATGACGGGATCCGCCATCTACGATGCCTTCAACGCAGGGCCGGAGCTCATCTCTCTCAACATGACGGGTGTTCTGATCGTCTACTCTTCGCTCTTTGCGAGGTGGGCTTGGATCGTCGAGCCGCGCAACCTGGCACTTTGCGTCTGTCACGTCAGCAACGTCGGCGCCCAGCTGAACCAACTGCGCCGCGCCATGGAGTACAAGTGGAACAACGGGCAAGAGGCTGAGGTGAAGGAGATGGGAACGAAGTCTGCTGGAGCGCTCGCGGCGCTTGGCGCGCTCGTCATGGCTGGGCCTACTTTGAGAAACGCCCTGTCGAACGCCGGCCTCGGCCCCGTCAGCTCGTTTGCCGCCTCGCCCGCTGGCCCTTTCACCGTCCACTTCTGGGCACCCATGAGCAAGTGGCTCATCTCCGGCGCGAGCATGATGGACCTGAACCGACCGACGGACAAGATCTCTCTGCCGCAGTACTCTGCGCTGACCCTCACCGGCCTCTTCTTCATGCGCTACTCGCTGCTCGTCACGCCGGTCAACTACGTGCTTTGCTCAGTCAATATCGCGCTGTTTGGAAGCTCCGCGTGGCACCTCGGCCGTAAGGTGAAGGCGGACTACATCGACAAGAAGTGATATAACGTACGACGCTTATACAAAATGTTTTGGATTCAACATTCTTCGTTGTGGTTGGTAACACTGCACATTTTTCTTGCACAACTTCTTTTGGTCACCACCAGTTGTCCCAGTCTTTCGTGAATGCGAACCAACGTTTCGGCTCGCGCACAAATTCAGCTAGTGTGAAACGCTCGCTTGCAATGAAAGGGAAATATTCCTCGGCAACCACATCATCATCCAACTGTTCGCCACGGACGTATGCGCTGTAGCGAGCCAGATAGTGCACTTGCCGCAGTCCCACGACGACGTCCATCGGAGGCGGAAGCACAGCCCACCACGAGTGGAGAGGCGGCGACTCATCTGGAAATGCTTCCTTGCAAAGCTCATTCACTCTAACATACAAGTTGACCTGCGTCGCCAAGATCCAGGCACCGCCGACTTCAAAGAAGTAGTCGCTTGCAGTTGGATGGTCTGCTAAGCGGCAAGCGACACTCAATATCACACTGTACACGAACGGAAGCAAAGTCCCGTATCCTCCAAAACCAGTCGCACGTCCTCCAGGCTTCCTTATTTCAGCTTCGTAGAGTTCCTCCTCGATGGAGAACTTGTAGTATCCATACCAACCAAGCAAAGTTGGAACGGAAGCCGCAATCACGAGAGAGACTGGTCTTGCAATGCCTGGACATTGCGGCGTCGCTGTCAGTGTCGCAATAGCCTCTTCATTCCAAACAGGCCAAGCCTTCGGCGGTGGTAAGGTTTGTGCTGGCGCTGTTTCGAGCGCGTTTCGGATTCCGGGAATGCACGTCGTTTTGAAGGCGTCGTGAACAAGTCTGCAGATCCGGTCGGCATAGTCGTCGTCCTTCGCGGGAGAGATGGCTGGCAACTTATTGGACGTTTTTTTTCCCACGACATCCGTGGAAGCGTTGACGAGTGGCGATCTGAGTCTTCTCCTTCCCACCGGCTTGCTCGCCGGCCGGTGCCGACACGCGACGCGCATGAGGTTCCGTGCGTTGGGAGTGGAGCAGGCTCCCGATGGGCAGAGGGAGTTTGTGGCGGAGGAGGCGTTGAGTTAGGGTTAGGGTTAGTGACCCCTATCCACTCTGGGTGGTGGTTTCCCCTTTTCCCCTTCTTCTCCCTCCCTTTTTCCCTTCTTCTCCCCTTCTCCTTCTCCCCTCGCCCCCTCGGGCCCGACTCCTGACCAAACCAAACCACTCCGACTTGTACTCATGGCGGCGCTTGCACAGCTCTCCACGCCACGTCGCAGCTGTCTCGCCAAGACGCGTCGTCTTCGCGGCTCAACGTCACGCACTTCCACGGTGATGGTGGTGCACGCCGCCGCTGCGAAGGGCGGCTCGAGGCCCTCCTCTTCGGCAGAGCCGGAGTGGGCGGATGACCTGGAGATGCTTTCGGCGGCGACGTTCAGCGGCACGTCGTCAGCAGCTGGCGTTGACGAGCGCAAAAAGACTGACAGTACGTCTGACGAAGACTTGGGTTTTTTCTTGGAAGACGACGGTGACGACGACGACGACGACTTGATTCTATTCCCCGAAGACGACGACGGAACCATACAGTACGACTTGGTACAAGACGACGACGACGACGTCGACGACGAAAACTCGACATTTCGCACGAGCGATGCAGATACAGCGTCATTCTACGGCACAGCGTCCGGCGTGGCTATTCCAGATGGCGCTCTGCCGCGCGTTGCGCTCGTCGGTCGTCCCAACGTAGGCAAGTCAGCAATATTTAATCGCATCTGCGGCGCACCGCACGCCGTCGTCAGCGACTACCCAGGCGTGACACGAGACCGACTGTTTCGTCGTGCTACACACAACGGCAGGGAGTTCATGCTTGTTGACACAGGTGGCGTGGAGGAGGCTGCTCGCGCTTTCCAGGCGGATGTCGCCAGGGCACTCGGGCAGCCAACTTCGGCAAACGAGACCGTCGTGAGAGAGGAACGCGACTGGGAGGCGGCGCTAAAAAAGGCACAGCGTCGTGAGCGGGAGATGATGCGCGAGGCAAACGTGCCGCTGCTTGTGGAAACTCAGAGCGTGGCGGCAATTCGTGATGCCGATTCCATCATTCTCGTCACCGATGGGCAGGCTGGGCTCACCGAAAGCGACGCGGAGATGTACACCTGGCTGCGTAGGACGCATCCGAACAAGCCCTGCTTCGTTTCGTGCAACAAATGCGAATCGACGAAGACGTCGGCGGAGATGATGACGGCGGAATTCTACGAGCTTGGTCACGGTCTCGAAAATGTGTACGCGATGTCCGCAATTTCCGGAACTGGCGTCGCCGACCTTCTCGACGACGTGGTGACTAGCATCGACGGAATCACGCATGACGCGGAGAGTCTGTCGGGAGACGAGGAGGATTGCCGCGTGTGCATCATCGGTCGCCCGAACGTTGGAAAGTCGAGCCTGCTGAACCAAGTTCTTGGCGAAGAGCGTCTCGTTGTCAGCGACATGGCGGGAACGACACGCGATGCCGTGGACGTCGAGGTGGTCAGCCCTGAGGAGCCACATCGCAAGGTTGTCTTCGTCGACACCGCGGGCATGCGTCGAAGGCAGAAGGTTTCGAAGATGGGACTCGAAATGGAGGCGATGAGCGTGGGCAAGAGCCTCTTCGCGATGCGCCGCAGTGACGTTGCGGTGCTCGTGCTCGACGCGTTGCAAGGTCCCACGGAGCAGGACTTCAAGATTGCCGATATTATTTCAAATAGCGGCCGCGCAGTGGTTCTCTGCGTGAACAAGTGGGACACGCTCTTCAAGGAGACAAACACGATGATCCGATACGAGGAGGGACTTCGCACGAAACTTCGACCTGTGCAGTATGCGGCACAGGTGTACACCGATGCGAAGAGTGGCGCTCGTGTGCCCACGCTTTTCGCGGCGGTGGAGCGTGCTTTTAAGCAGCACCGCAAGCGCGTGTCGACCGCCGTCTTGAACGAGGTACTGCAGGATGCGCTGCGTCGCAAGCAGCCGCCCGCAGGTGGTTTGGCGAAAAGACCTCGCATCTACTATGCCACGCAGGCGGCAACACGCCCACCCACGTTTGTTTTCTTCTGCTCAGATCCGTCGAGAATCACGCGCGAATACAGGCAGTACATGGAAAATCAGCTTCGCGAGTCGATCGATCTCTCATGCACGCCTATAAGGCTTTTTTGGCGCCCGAGTCACGATCGTTGAGATCATAAGATTGCTCATTCATCTTCTCTTTTTTTTTAAACAAAAAACATTCGCAAATATTATATGAACTCCCTCCCGAGACTCGAGATAGAGTAAGTACTGTAGTAGATGGCGACAACCACAAAGACAAAAAGCGCAAGCGGAGCTCTCACCGGGGGTTGGGTGGTGAATGCGAATGGCGTGTGAATGGATGAACGTTGGATGAAGTCAACTCCATTGTTGTTACTGGGCAACCTTAGTCCCAAGCCTCGTGGCGGAAGAGGATTCCAGGACCAGCGCTGCAGATGACGCTTCGCGCGTCGTCAGCAATCAAGGAGACAAAACAGTTCGGCAACTTGCCAAGTCGCTCGGTAGGGTGCTGTAGAGTCATCGCCCGTTCGCCGGTGGTTAGATCATGCACATACGCGGTGGAATTGAAGGCAGAGCAAAGCAGGTTCCCATCGCTTGTCGTGGAGTATCCCCAGCGTGTAGAGGCATCAGTACCACCCGATATGCGAGGGACGGATGCGTTGATGGGCGCGTAGCGCATTCGCGCGACACGCGAGAGATAAGCGGAGCCCGACGGATTTTCATCCGCAAGCAGCCAATCCCAAACGATAGCCTTTCTCCCTTTGTCGTCGAGGGTAAGAAAGCTCGTGGCGTTGAGCGGGTGCACGACGGAGAATGCCTGCGATTTGATTTGAGCTCCGTCGGTACTCTGGAACTCCACTTCCGTCATGTGCTCAGCCGGCAGTCCATCGGAGAATGTCTTCGGCTCCTCGCTCGTGTTTGCAGCCTCATCTGTGCGTTGCTTACGCTTGCTGCCCACCGCGCCGCTCTTGTCGCTCTGGCCCTTGACGAATGGCAGACTCTCTGCAAGTTTCCAGACGAAAAGCCCACCCTTGCTAGGCGCAACGAGCATGACTGGTTCGTGCTCAAGCTTTCCATCTTCAGAGAGTGGCGCCCAGACGCCGAATGTCTCCACACCCGCCTTGGGGCACTGCATGATACACGACTCGGTGTTGATGTCGTACGCCTTCAGCTCGCCGCTGCTGAGGCACGCGAACAGCACGTCAGGCGCCGCGTTGATTCCCTGCATGTGCACGACACGTTTTTCAGTGTTTTCGAGCAGGGACACTACTCTCGTCTCGACGAGCGATATGACCTGTATCGACTTGTCCTTCGGCCCCGTTACGGCGAGTCTGTGATCTCCCAGAGGCGCGTCCGTCGCCGATGCCGGCGTGGGTATCCAGCAGCAGAGGTCGAGCTCGCCTCCCTTCGTGTACTCCGTCTGTACGTTCTCGTACTGCATGACGAGTCCGAGGTGCCTCCCAAAGTGCCTGTCATCGTACACCGTCGCCTTGTTCCCGCCCACGGTTGCGAAGAGGTTCGCGCCACCGGTCGAGGCGTCACACTGACAGAAGGCGGCGTGCACGATGGCATCGCTGGATCCCTCCTGCCTGAGAATGGTTCCCGTGCGCAGTTTTGCTGCGACGCCCGCCGGCGTGTTCGTGGTTGGGTGAGTCTCGGCGTTGTTCGCGTCCGCGGGTCGTTCTGCTGCGACTGCGGCCATGTTCGTTTGTATCGCGCGTTGCGGTGCGGCGTGGGAGGAGTGTTGCAGTGGCGCGTTTTGTGCTGGCGTAGGTTCAGGGGGGGACTGATGGAGAGAGGAGGGGAGGGGGGAGGTTGAGGGGAGGGGAAGTTTGAAGGAGGCTTGGTTGGGCGGGAAATCCAAGGAGGAAAAGCGAAATACAAAACCCGAATAATCCATGCATGGAGGGTTTCTCAAACCCCCACTTTCCCGCATTCAAATCGACCGTTGGGGTCCCTCCGTCCCCCGTTGTGTGGGCTCGATGTAATGCACCACCACCTGTCCACCTTGAGTCGTCGTCACAAGGCAGCTTTGGCCGAGGACCTCGACCCCTTCGCCGCACAGGTTGGGCGAGGTCAAACCCCGTCGTCGGAGTCAAACCCACGCCCTTTTTCTCTCTCCCTTCCCCCCCCTCGCAGCCTCTGCCCCTCCCCACACGCAGCACTACACACTCTACCACAACGCAACTGCGCCACGAACAACATGGACTCGCGCGCAACAGCACCGGCCGTGGTCAGCTTCAGCGACCAAGCGGCCGGCGAGGTACCTGGTAGCCGCATGGAGCAGCGAATCGCAGCGCGCGCGGCGAGGCAGAAGGAGGCGGCCGCGGCGGCGGCTGTGCAACCGCCCCCTCCGCCCGGCATTGCGCCTGTGCGCACGCAGACGTTCAGCTTCGACGACGCGCACCCGGCGCGCGCGGACGAGCACTACCTGAGAACGTCGGAGCAGGATGAGGCGCTTAGGCACGCGGAGGAGGCGCTTGCGAATAGCCGGGCGCTGAGGGCTTCCACGGGAACACTCAGGCCGGCGTCGGCGCACGGGGCTAGGCGGCCTGCGACGGCGACAGTTTCGAGGCGCGCGCGAGGAGCTGGTGGAGCGCGCGCGAGGCCGCTCTCCGCTTCCTACGACGCGGGGCGTCCGCGTGGTGGGGACGCGAGCGAGTACGTCGACCGACTCGAGCGCGTCGTGAACACGCTCACGTCAAGTTTCGACGGAACGAGTTCAAATGGTGCTAGCGGGCAGAGCCTGGGTGCACGCATTGCAAGCCTTGAGCAGTCCGCGGCCCATCTGCGCTCGTCGGCGGATGCCGGCGAACGTTCAACTGGACCCGCGCTTGCCGACCACCTTGCGGAGAACAGTGGCAGCAGTGCACCGTCGACGTCTGCGCAGGCTACGGAGGAAGCGTCGCTCGCTGACCACTTAGCTTCTAGCGGCCCGAGCGCGGAGGAGGTGGCGAGGGAAGCGCTCGCGCAGGAGGCGCAGGACGCCGTCGCACATGCTCGTTATGAGCGAGAGCGATATGACGCGTACCTGAACAAGCTGAATGCCGTTTACGAGAGGCAGTTGGAGATGGGAGGTCCCGCGGTGGAGGATGAGGAGGACTACGACGAGGAGAGCAGGATTGCGGCACTGCAACGAAAGGCCCTTGCTAAGCAGCATGCGGCGGAGGCGGAGGCGGCCGCGGCCGCGGCCGAGGAGAGGGAGCGCAATGCAGGATGGGAAGAGCAGAATGAGTGGATGGACGAGTATCGCACTGGAAGGCGCGACGCGCGAACGCACGCGACGCGATCGAGTCGAGAGCGCGACGCGACGTTCGACCGAATTGCCGCGGAGGCGGCGACGGGCATCGAGGCTGCAAGGGGCCTTGCGGTTCAGGCGCGCATGGAGCTCGGCGATTCCGGCGCGATTCCCGCGGGATACGGCAGCGAGGGTGAGCAGAGCTCGGGCGTCTACTACGACGCGAGCGGCAACCGCCGCATTCGCATGAAGAAACCCTTCAGCTTCGTCGATCGGCCAAAGAAGAAGACCATCTCACAGGTGAAGATGGAGCAGGACCTTGTTCTGAAGCGCATGGCGGAGGAAGCGGAACTTTCGAAGCGCTTTATAGCGAACGATGTTCCCTATTCGAGCCGCGACCGCAATCGCTACGAGCGTCTCGAGTACGAGCGGTACATGCGCAGCCTGAAGAACAAGGAGAAGGCACAGGCGACGCTGCTCGCGGGCGAGAAGACGTTTACATTCTGGGCGAGGGATATGGAAAAGATTGAGGAGCGCAAGCACATTTCGGAGAAAGCGGCTGACGAGCGCGCGAAGCGCTTCCAGCGTTCGTTCAAGGCAAAGGATCCGCCATCAACGACGCACGGGAATCTGTGGGATAAGCAGATGAGGCGCGAGGAGGAGCGACAGACGGTGCAGCAGCGTCGGCGAGAGGCGTATGAGGCACGCAGGGTTGCTGCCGCCGCCGTTGGCGACGGCGCGAGCAGCGGAGATGCGTCGTCGACTGCGGCGCCTGGCTCGAAGATGGAGGAGCGGATCGCCGCGCGCAAGGCGCGATCAGATTCTTCGAGGCCGCAGACATTCGTGCGCGCATTTAAGGCGCGTGACCCGCCGGACTGGAAGCGCGTTCACGAGCGCATGGCGCTCAAGGACCTCGAGCGGCGATCTCGCATTCAAATTACTCAGCCGGAGGAGTTCCCGCAGGGTGGCTCGCGGCTGTTTGAGTCGAAGCAGTCTGCGTACGAGGCTGAGTTTGGGAAGCCGGCAAATCGCCCCTACGACGACCCGAACCTCGCGGAGCTGCGCTTCCCGTACACCGTGGGTGCACGCTCGAAGGTGCTTCCGACGCCACCACCGAAAGAGGATGACACGACGAAGCTCGCACGCCAGCAGGAGTACGAGACGAACATGAATCACGCAGCCCGGCTTCGCGTGAAGACGGTTGAAAGGCAGCGCCGCGCCGGAAAATTTGACTCGACGGAGGAGCGCGAGAAACGTGCGCAGGATGAGGAGAAAGCTTTGGTTCGACGTCGGAAAAAGCTGACGGAGAAGATGATGAACGAGCTCGCTCGTCGGCGCGGACCGGGCGACGACTTTATGGGCGATACGGCGGCTGGCACATATAGTGCGGCTGGCAAGGGATCGTCGTGGGAAGAATACGCACCGTACCAGCACATGGATGCGCTAAGGAACCAAGCGGCAAAGGAGGGAGAGGCGTTGGTTCGCGAGGTGCTCGAAGATGTGGGGGCTTTGAAGTATGTCGAGGATAACAAGTGATTAGGCTGGTACCCATAGTAACTCAAATCAACGTTTTTTTCTTCCGCGCTTTGTTATATTTAGTAAGTGTGAACAAGTGTTGAGTGGATGACAGTGAAACAGAGCAGACTTTATGAAACAACAAACAAAGTTACAATCATCAGAGTAAGTGGACTTCCCAAACCCTTCTTTTAAAAAACTACACCGCCTCATGAAACGCGCTGAATGCCCTTTTCGCTGATGCACACCCAATCACAAGAGAAAGGAATGCCGCACATATGCACATGAAACGCGCGACAGTGTCATGACCTGCAGAGATGGACGCGGCAATCGAAAGGCTTGTGGCTGCAATGGATAGCAGCGAAACGGATGCGTCATTGGAACAGGTGATGGCACGTCGGCGGGGCGATATATCTCCACTTGATGTTGTGATTCGCAAGGCTGCAGGGTATACCTTTGTCTTGAGTGTCGTCGGCCGAAACGTGTTGTTGCCTTTGGTGCACATATCTTCCTCTGCCGTCAAACGTTCTGTTGTTGGTGCGGAAGTCGATCCACCTCTCGATTCATCGATGACTGCTTGGCTGACTTCACTCAAAGACGCGCTGAGTCGACTGGTATTGGTTGCCATTCGCAGTCTCGCGGCAATCGTTGAACGTGCTCGCGCAGCTGCGGGACTTTCCTGCTTGCACACTTCCTCCATTTCGCACACAACATAGAGACCGCTGGCACTTTTGTGGTCAGTTGCTGTTTCCGCGTGACTTTGTGCGTTATCGTCGCACCTGGACGGCGAGCGCTCCATGTTGTATGAGCTGAGACTGCTGTGTGTTTGCACAGACGTCTGAGCGTAGATGCTTTGCTCGTCGTGAAGCCGACGTATCGTGCTGGGAATGTATCCCTGAGCATGGCGTGCTGAAGAGAAGAGAAGAGACGAGCACTGTGGACTGTCTGGTCGGTACGACTGGCCTCGCCATGACGGGTCCTCCTCCTCTCTTGTTTCTGTTCGCTTGAGTGGGACCAGGGGGCGTGCGTAGGGCCCGAGGCGGGGGCGAGGACTTCGTTCGGGGCACAGAATCGGGGAGGCAAAAAGGTACCCGGGGTTTCGGCTTCGAGGACCTAAAAGTTTTTAGTCCGGGGAACCTGTTCGGGGATGGGAACAAAATGGAAGAAATCGCGAAGGCTTTGCACCCTCCCGGCTCCGGCACAGCGGGTCGGTAAACGGTCCCCCAGGTCCAGGAAGGAGTCCTGGCTCCTCCGCCTGGTTCCCCAAGTCTGGCCTCCTGGTTCGTGCAGACGACAAGACGAAACGAACGGCCACAGGTCACCACCGCTCGGCCAGCATCTCCATCAACACTGTTCTCTACTCCGCCGCAGCAACAAAGATCCTGTGTCATGAACACGACGCACGAGAAGGTGGCAGCCCTTCTGTCGTACCTTGAGCTTGGGTCACCTTCTGCTGTCAGGCTGAAGCTGTTAAGGTCAGGAAAGGAGCCGTTTGTCGTATTCCGCAAAAATGTCGAGAACAAGCGCGCGGTGACCACAGCGCCAGCCGCGTTCGGGTTGACGGCGCCCGCGACGCCAACCGTTGTTCGATTTGGAACGCTTGTGGATCAGGTGCCTGAGCAAACGCCAGCGGTGGCGGCAAAGCCTGGAACGACCGAGGTGGCTGACACGCTCGTTAAGGGGTTCTCGCAAAGTTTGCGAAGACAGCTTCGCAAGGTGTTCGCGGTGTACTGCAACTTGCGAAGTGCGTTTGGAGAACAGATGGGACCGAGCGGGTTTCATCAGCTGTGCCGCGACTGCAAGCTGTTGGACTCAGGATTTGGTTATGCCGAGGCAGACATCATCCTTACGCACCAGGATGCTGGCGCACCAGGTGCTGGTGCGACGCGAAAGAGCGACCGACGCCTGAACTTTGACGAGTTCTTGAGCGCACTGCGCGAGGTGGGCGCTGTGAAGTTTCCCGCAGCGTCGCAGGGAACGATGAAGGACGCGGAGGCTGATTCCAAGATGTCAGCGGTCGGTCAAGTCGTACACGACCACATTCTCAAGTACGGATTTGCGGACAACCGACACCCGGACATCGTCAAGGGTCTGAACACCTCTGAGGTGTTCGCGGAGTTTAAGCTGCACCGCAACACGCTCAAGGGCGTCTTTACTCACTATGCTGCTCTTGACACCATCAGCGAGGCGATGCGTGAGGGAGCTACGTGGGAGTCAATCAGCCGAACGAACCGCACCATCAATCTTGACGAGTTTCTGATGTTCGCGCTCAACTTTGACATCGTCCCGCACCTGCTTCCGAAATTTGCCATGGTGGGTGTGTTTCGCGCATCGAACTCAGGCCTCAGCGCGGATGACCATGAGGAGGAGATGACGTACGACGAGTTTGTCGAGGCGCTTGGACGTGCGGCACTGCTCGCGTCAACCGTGGCGGAGGAAAAGCTGAGCGGCAAGATTCACGCCGCCATCCACGAACTTTCTGCGGTGCGCCGGTTCGTGTCTTTCTGCGAAACGGACGAAGCATACGCGTACTACGAAGGACTGGACGGGAGCCGGAGGCGGGGAGACCGTGGGAACAGCCTCGCGAGCGGCTCTGGAGGCACGGACATCAGCTTTCGCGACGCTGCGAGGAGAGAAGCGCGACATGCGGTGGAAAATGCTCTCAAGCTTGAGCGCGAGGTGGCGAACAACAAGCTCGACGCCGAGGCGGCGGAAAAGCTGCGCGAAGTGGCGGTGGAATCTGTTGTTGCCACCGGAAGCCGCTCGTTCATGCACTACGCGGCGTTCCTTAAGCGCGGCGAGCGCAGGCCACGTACCACGGGGGGCATGCAGCAGGCTCATCGGCGTAATGAGGTGGCGACGCAGGCGAGAGGTGCGCTGATGAGGAGCTTGGGCGTGACGTCAACGCTAAACACCGACGTGTTTGCGCTGAACTACGTCGATCGCGGGTCGAGCCTTCGTGAGTATATTGAACACGATGCAGATGGAATTCTTGCCAAGCCTCGTGAGATTCGGCGCGCAGCTGCGAAAGAGGCGCGTGCAGCGCGACGCGGCGCCAAGGCGGACGTCGCAACCTTTATGGCGCAGAGGCCTCGCACGGCGCCAAAGCACGCATGTGATACCTTCGAGACGTTTGCGGAGACGCGAAATTATTTTAAGAGCCGTGTCGTCACGTGTTAAAATTTACATCGAATTTGTTTTCAACCCTGACAGTTTGCCGCCGTCACCGCACGACGCCAGAGGTCGACCCAGGAAGTTGCCGCTCAGATACGAGACGCGATCCTCCGTAATTCCATCGAAAAGAGTCTGCATTGAAGTAGAAAGCGCCACCTTCTCAGCCACGCGCGAATTCGTCTCCTCCTCCTCTACGTCCGTCAAGATGGGACTAAACACAGACACCCCGTCGATGCTCGTCGCACTCCCATCACTCTCGGCGGCTGCCACGTCCTCTGCCGTGAGCGTGCCACGTTCCTTTTCACCATGCCTGAAAATGCTACCAAACTTCACACCCTCGCCAACGCCCTCTGGCCTCTCAATCTCGACGACGTCAATCTTCAATCCCCACCAGAATACCTCCTTGCGAGTAATGATGCGATCGTCGGGTTCACCCTTCACGTTTGCAAGAATGCGCTCGACGAGCACGCGCGACTGATCACAACTCTTGTAGGAGCCAGGATGCAATACCTCAGACTCCTTGAAAGCCTCAGTTGCGGATGCCAGCAGTGTTCGCAGCTCGCCGGCGTTGATCGTATTATCGCTGCATATGGCAAGTGCTGCGGCACGCTCAGTAAGCGCTTGACCGATTATGTATGAGCCGGCGGGTGCGAGTTCCGCAGCACGTCCATAGTGTCTAGCTGAAGCTTCGTAGTCCGTCAGCTCGTAGCAAGCGTAACCAAGGTCGTAGTGCACGTGCGCTGCCAGACGGCCAATTAGATTTCCCTTTTGCGCACGAAGCTCGGGCCTGTCGAATATCTCCACTGCACGCGCCAAACTCGCGCGTCGTTCCTGCTCGAAGTCCTTTGTCAATGTGCGCTCGTTTTCCTTGCAATTTCCGGCGTTCTTCGCAACGGATCGTTTTATTAGCATTAAGAGCATGATTGACCGGTAGTACAGCATGACCGCGCCGAACAGGCCTTCGTTGACCTCGTTTATGAGATTCATCTTCATCCCCGGGACATGCTTGGGCAGATTCATAACGTATGATGCCCATTTGTCCATCATCTCGACGCACTTGCTGAGATCTTCGTCGCTCAAAAATTCATGTCCAAGCATGCCCCAGAAAAAACCCCTGATTGCAATCAGTGGTATAGCCAGGTACGTCGGCGCACCGCCAGACTCCGGTGGTACTAGCATCTTGATACCATCACCTTCAGGTGAGACTTCGGAAACGTTGGGCATCTGCGTGATCGCGCACACGCCGTTGAAGCAGGCTGCACACACTTTGAGCATGCTGTTGATGCCATAGCGCGTGCCATCGATGTGCGGCTGTAAGCTCATGTTTCGGAGCATGGGCAGAACCACATAAAGTTGGACCAAAAAGCTCGCCGGTTCGCACTTGAGTGAATCCAGCTCCATTGCCTCCATCGTATGCGGCACGAGTTCCTCGGGAATGCGTATAGCTTCTGCTGTGCCGCTCTCTGTACGTGCTATATTCTCCCAATTCAGACTGTGATATTCGAATTCAATACTCTCCTTCTGCTCCATGTATGATTCAGTGATCATGGAACCCACGTGTGCGTATGGCTCCATGCGCCGCAAAATCGAAACGAGACATTCGTAGATATCGTGCACGCACCGCGCCTCGCTATCTGGTGGACACGCGACGTCGCGCCCGTGCATTTCGATGAGCTTATCGAGACGCACTTCAGCATCATTCGTGAAGCCCACGACCTTCATTTCATTTCGATCTTTTGCTTCAGCAGCAACTACTGTGATCTTGTCCAGGTCATTGAGCGCCTGCAAAAACATCTCATCTCCTGGCTTCAAGTGCAAGGCGCGTTCGAGCGCCTCACGGGCTGTTTCATGGTGACCTTCAACACCATTGTTCACTCCCAACCGATACCAAGCCTTGGCATTCGTGGCGTCCAAATCAACTGCGCGCTGTGCAGCAATGATGGCGGCACGGGCATTCGACATCACCATGTACGAAGCAGCGGTGTTGCTCATCAGCACGGATGCGAGTGCACTGTCGCTATCTTTTGCGTGAGCGTATCCTTCCCAATAGCATCTCGCGGCGTCGCGCCATTGCTTAATCTTGTAGAAGGCGTTTCCTCGAGTTTTCCACGCAAGTGCATCCGTGCCCGGGTGCGGTTGGCTTTGCACCCGTGCCACCTGAACGTACTTACCGCGTCCGGCGGAGGACGCGTACGACTTAAACATCGCATGGTACCTCTGCAACGCATGGTAGTATACTTCCAACTCTGGCGAGTTTTCGGCTGCTTGTCGATCGGCGTGTTGTTTCGCCCTGCGCAAGGTCTTCTTCTGCTCGCGTACTGCCGTTTGGAAGTGCGGCAGGCACGCTTCGTAGTCATCCGAGTTTTTGATGCACAGTCCGAGGTTGTACGCCGCCTCGGCGAGGAAGCCGTCCGGCGGTCTTTGCCTGGCGTCAATGTTTTGCATTGGCACCTGAGTGGTTGCCATGGCGAGCTGCAGGCACCTTTCGTACACGGGCACAGCGACTGCGTGCTGGTTGGAGCTTTCGATCGCCTCTCCCAGTGTGAGGAACGTCTGGTACGCTTGCGCGATCGTCGCGAGCGCTTCCGCGGCATCGACACCGTCCATCGTCTGGTGAATTTGAGCCGCGAGGTCGTCTTGCGACGGCAAATTCATAGACGAGAGGGTGTCTGACCATTGGCGCTCATCGTCGGTTTGCATCGGTTCGTTAGTAGTGCCATCACCGGACATGTCTGCCATCGTAAAAAAAATGTGCTGTAGTTTGTGTAGTTTGTGTAGAGGGGGCGAGAAACACGAAAAGAGAGTACTGTACTAGAGTGTACGTGCAAAGAGGTCGGACCTCTTCCTCGAGGACCTCTTGCAAGCGTCCCTGAAACTGGCCGGACCTCTTTCTGGAAGAGGTCCCCGGGCTCGGGAAAGTGCTTTTTTTTCTGTTTGTGCAAAGAGGAATTCCTCTTTGTAGGACCTCTTTCTTGCCGTTGTATTCCTCCGTTATAAAAAAATCAGCCGCGTCCCTTCCCCTGACACGTCCTTTTCCCCCAGACGACATTTCACATTTCAAACTCTCGCACTGCCTCGCATGTCTGACGTTCCCGTCGCCCATGTCATCGACGACGAAGCGCCTGCTCCTGCGGCTGAGGGCTCGGATGGCGGCGACGGCGACTCTTCGGAGAAGCCACCGTCATCCTCTGCTGGCGGCGGCAAGGGTAGTGTCGGACACTTCGTGTGGAAGAAGAACCCGCAGGCACACGTGGTTGCCTTGAGATTCTTAGACGTCCTGGAACCTGCTGACCGCCCATGGCTGGCATCGAACAAGAAGTTTGCGTGGGACAAAGTGGCTAAAGACCTCGGCGCGGATGACACGTTCGACGGCTACTCGTTGAGTGGAAACGCGCTGGTGAAATGGTTCAAGCCGCTGGTTGAAGAGGCTGCAAAGAAGCATGAACTCCCGGAACACCTTGTTGGACTCGTTCGTCTCCGCTGTATTATTTTCCAAAGCTGTGCGAGTCTTTTTCATAACAGCGCAAACGGTGTTAAAGTCAACAGCTTCTTCTTCTTCTTCTTGTTCTGCTACAGCTGGAAGATCTTGCAGGCCAGGTACTTCAGGGGCAGCAAGAGGCTGTTCTTCTTCTTCGTCGTCGTCTCCTTCTTCTTCTTCAGGAGGAACAAACTCCGGATCGCCGTCGACCGACGGTGTGTGCGCGTCGTCGTAGTCCACGAGTTCATCTTCAAGCTGTGACTGGAGTAACTGACTATTCGTACGAGTAAGACTGTCAGTTGCCATGTGAGCGTCGTCTGCCATGACGGAAGGTAAATTGAATTTGTGAGAAGAAAAGAGGAAAGGGGGAAGGGGGAGGGGTCGACTGGTCGGGGGAAGGGTCGGGAGGAGGGGTCGACTGGGCCGGGGAAGGGTCGGAGAGGGTCACCTCTTCACATTGAGACAGTCGTATTGGGAAAGCCAGTATCGTTCCCTGTCCTTTCGTGTCTCGATGGGACAGTCCAGAATCTCCTCTAACAGGGAAATGCTTGCATCTTGAAGGATATGCTTGGAAGAACAGTCTCCGTTTGTCCTATGTTGAGACAGCCTCTTCTGGAGGCATTGGGTCGTACTACCGATGTAGACCTTTGTACTATGAGGACAACTGATTCGGTATATTTTGACACAACTAAACACTGTCATTTTACTATGGAAAGGGATAAAAGCATCAGCCAAACTTACGAGAAGTGGTGAGGAAAGGTAGTGGCTGACGGTGTCGAGTCATTATCGACATCAAGGGTGTCCTCTTGATTCAGTCTCGGGGAAGTGGCCTCTACCTCACTCCCCCGACCCGACCCACCTCACTTCACTTTTCACTCGGTAATTGTAATTTTGTTCTGGAATTCCGCCATGGCGTCTGTGGAAGACCTGCTAAAGGATCGCAAGAAGTATGTCCTGGTCTATTTGGAAAAAGAAGGACAAGGAGAAGACGAGCAGGTTAGGGTATATCTGTACAAGCTAAAAAAGGATCTCTCCCAAGAGAATTTTGAAAAGCTCAACAAGTGTGAGACAGCTGAAGAGCTATACTCTCCCGGTTTCTTTGAAAAGATAGACGAGTTCTACCACGAAATTTCCTGCGAAAAGGACAACAAGTTCTTTCTTGACGAAGCGTGCAACTGGTGTGGGTGTGAGTCAGGTGAAGAGGAGAATTCGCAGTCGCAGGAGTCGCAAGACGAAGGATTCACTTTTGTTGATCGCCAGACGATCCACTCCAGGATTCACCACAGCCAAGAAGGGGAATAATAAGGCGAATAAGTAAAAAAAAGTAACAAAAAAAAAATTTGGGTGGGAAAAAATCTTCGTAATAAGTAATTTTCATATGAGTTACGACATTATCTATTGCGACCCTCCTTGGGACTACAGGGGTAGAATACAACACAACGGAAAAGAAACAACAGGTTCAGCGAAGTATCATTATCCTTGTATGACACAACAAGAACTTTTTAAATTCAATTTACCTGAAACAAACAAAGATGCTCTATTGTTCATGTGGACGTCCAGTCCTCACCTGAAAGAAGCGATTCTTTTAGGGGAAGCTTGGGGATTTCAGTATATAACGATTGCCTTTGTATGGGACAAGCAGAAGGTCAATCCTTCGTATTATACTATGTCACAAATTGAAATTTGTTTAGTGTTTAAGAAAGGTAAGATTCCTCAACCCAGAGGTTCAAGGAACGAACGACAGTTTATAACTTCGTTACGAGGAAGACATTCTGCGAAACCAAGTGAAGTACGAGACAGGATTACAAGAATGTTTCCCACGCAAAATAAGATTGAACTGTTTGCACGACAAAAAGTAGACGGGTGGGACGCTATAGGGAATGAGGTTTGAAAGGCAAAAAAGGCAAAAATGTAAACAAAAGAGGCAAATTTGAAATTATTGTAAGTTATTGGAAGTTTCATTATCTTTAAGTTACTTTACTTGAAGTTATTGTAAGTTCTTGTAAGTTCTTTGAAGTTCTTGGAAGTTCTTGGAAGTTCTTGGAAGTTTCACAAATTCAATTTACTTTTATTAAGTTCTTGGGAGTTTGCGAAATTATTTTTTATTTTTGTTTTTTGAGGGGGAGTTTGCCGCGCGCGCTGTGGCCACCTGCCTCTCCTCGTCGTCGATCGCAGTCACCGCGGTAGTGCCTGCATGGCAGCCCCGACTGAGCACCATCTGGCCGCAGCAACCCGCGCGCTTGGTTACCTACGTGCACATCTCCATCGACCGCTGGTGTACGGCCGAACTGCATCGCCTGCAAACGTACGCGTCTTCGTCGATGCAGACCATGCCGGTTCACCCGATCGTAAGTCCATCCTGGATTGGTCGTTATTCGAGAGTCTGAATCTTGGAAGGATTGTATGTTAAGGATTTACGCTTCTTTCACAACTTTAAAGTTATCCATTACTATGTAGAGGTTGAAGATGCTAACAACTGTATGTATAGTGTCTCGTAACACCTCAAGCGCTACCGTTCGAGCGAAAAATCGAGTCAAACGAACACCTAGATAGATAGTTATGACACGAAAGATTGAGAAAAACGGAAAGCACAAATTCGACACAACGGCAAGACACAGAAAGGAGTCGCCGACAAGTTCATCGCGGAACTTCCTCTCAGCGCATGAGAAGGTCATGAAGTTCTTGGAGCGGCAGCGCAAGAGGGAGCGCGACTCGGGCGGCGTGGAGGCGGTCGTGGGGCGATCGATTAGCAAATACCTTCCGCTAAGTGTTGGAGTTTTAGGGGTTTGTAGTACGACACATCACCTGTCGAAGTTTGGGGGTTAAGGAGAAGGACAAGATAAGGTTCTTGTGTCTAGAAGTGGAGACGTCTAGACACATGGGAACTTCCTTCCATATGGAGCAAGAGATCTCTAGAGATGAGGTTTAATTGGTTTAGAGACGGTTAGAACGAGATAAGAGAATCTCCCTCGACTTCTAGAAAGGTTGCATGGAATAGCACGAAGCATGGAACGCAAGCTTCGTGCCCTCTCCCCTTTCCCCTCTCTTCGAGTAACAGGTTCATTCCTATTCCGTAACAACTCTCATATATACCAATACTAAGAGTATTAACAATTTGACCAACCTCGTGCCGCGAGTGAGTGCTTCGAATCAAACCTAACTGCCGAAAAAATAGCTGTTGTTATTGGCTTCGTTCTGCACAACACTGGCCGACGGTCGGGCGCATACCGGAGGCAAATTTTTTTTTTCAACATGTGTGTCAAACTGCCAGCCTGGCAATTAGGGTTACAATTAGGGTTACAATTAGGGTTAGGGTTAGGGTTAGGGTTAGGGTTAGGGTTAGGGTTAGGGTTAGGGTTAGGGTTAGGGTTAGGGTTAGGGTTAGGGTTAGGGTTAGGGTTAGGGTTAGGGTTAGGGTTAGGGTTAGGGTTAGGGTTAGGGTTAGGGTTAGGGTTAGGGTTAGGGTTAGGGTTAGGGTTAGGGTTAGGGTTAGGGTTAGGGTTAGGGTTAGGGTTAGGGTTAGGGTTAGGGTTAGGGTTAGGGTTAGGGTTAGGGTTAGGGTTAGGGTTAGGGTTAG